>WSYH01001049.1:0-144531 GCA_036426205.1 Ascaphus truei | reverse complement strand
TAAGAAAGTTGAATCTAGAGTAAAAAGTGGCCAACGGGCCTGACCGGCACCCAGGCGTCGAGCGGTTTCTATGTAAAGCAAATTTTTATGATCTGTAAGAATTGAGATGGGGCTCTCAGTTCCTTCCAAGAGATGTCTGCATTCTTGAAGTGCTAGTTTGATCGCTAGGAGCTCTCGGTTTCCGACATCATAGTTCTGCTCCACTGAAGAAAATTTCTTAGAAAAGAAACCACAAGGGTGTAACTTGGCTTGAGGTGTTTGCCATTGTGACAAAATAGCCCCAGCCCCAACATCAGAGGCATCCACTTCAAGAGTAAATGGGAGTTTGGGATCTGGGTGGCGTAAGACTGGAGCGGAGAAAAAAGATTTTTTGAGTAGGTCAAAGGCTTGAAGTGCTGCAGGTGGCCAAGAAGATGCATCTGCTCCTTTCTTTGAAAGAGCGGTGATCGGGGCTGCAGTAGAGGAAAAGTCTCAGATAAACTTACGATAATCATTGGCGAACCCTAAAAATCTTTGAATCGCCTTTAGTTGGTTGAGGCCATTCCAGTACTGCCTTGAGTTTTCAGGGTCCATGGAGAATCCAGAATATGAAATAATATAGCCCAGGAAAGACGTAGAAGTTTGGTGAAATTGGCATTTTTCTATTTTGGCATAGAGGTGATTCTCCCGTAGACGAGACAGGACCAGCTTGGTATGTTGAATATGTTCGGAAAGAGACTTAGAAAAAATAAGAATACCCTTGACACTAGAATGTCAAGAGGAACCTTTTTCGGGCTCCAGGATAGCCCACTCTCTTTCTTGTCCTCTTGTGTCTTCCCCCCCCCCCCACTGCCCCTGAACCAGTGCCACAGCCCACCACTACCCCTGAACCAGTGCCACAGCCCACCACTGCCCCTGAACCAGTGCCACAGCCCACCACTGCCCCTGAACCAGTGTCACAGGCCACCATTGCCCCTGAACCAGTGCCACAGCCCACAACAAGTGCTACAGTGAATCCCAGAGTACATGGCACAGGGAGAAGAAAATCACAACAGCCAACAAACAGGCCTTTGACTCGCTCTAAAAAGTCAACAAAAAAATAAATATTAAGCTTCACAAAACGATTTTGTGCTGTTGTGGTGTTTAATGCATACTCTTTCATGCATAGTGTATGTATGATCATGTAGAGATGGTTGCAAACATTCTAGTATGTCCTTGTACAGATATGAATGTTTACAAAAGCTCAATCAGTGATTAATGTAAGGCATGTTTCATAACATATTATTAATCAGTTGGTTACTGATAACACATTAGGCCCAAACTTCCATTTAAATGTAATATGATTGTAGCCATGTGTAAAATTGGTGTACATATCTCTTTCTCATGCTGGCAATAAACCTGGTAAGTATGCAGGATTGCCAGTAGTCATCATGGAGGTTTGCCCTCAAACCCTGGTGAGGTGTCATATGTCCCAAAGGAAGTGACAACATGCTGTGTGTCCACGGTTAGTGACATCAGAGATGTGCCTGTTCCTAGGTGATATAAGACACAGCACTGCCTAAAGTTAGTGCAGTTCAGTGGGTGTTTTGACTCTGTTCAGGAGAGTCATGTGGTGGTCTGCAACAATGTTGCAGAGGCTGATGCAGAGCTGTGAGTCTGGCAGCACAAGGCAGACAGAGAGAAGCTGGTGAATCTTCCTTAGGGGAGAGGTGGAAGCAACTCCATTAGAAAAGGAGGAACCTTCCCAAGGATTGCAGCAAGAACATGTGTGGCTAAGATACTACTGCGAGGGGCAGCTAGCCACCTCAAGCAATAAAGATGATCTTGTTCAAATATACTCTCGTGTGTAAGTGTGGAGTAATTACACAGAGAGGGGCACCACAGAGGAGTTCCTCACCAGGACCATCCACAAGCGGACGCTGGGATCCTGATGAGGTGGAGGCGCTGCACTGGATCTAGGTAGGACTCAGCACACTACCTCAGCTGCCTGTCTGGGCGGGCAATCCCCACACAACATCATGCGGGAGACTAAGGAGTCCTGTTGCCAACAGGTGCACCACCAGACATCACACTGTAATAGGGACTGGTTAGACCACAGGGGCCAATATGAGATTGGGTGGGTCAGGCCAGGTCAGAAAATCCATTACATTTGGAGGCGCTGCTGAGAGATGTAGACCTGTAAACAGGACAGGCTTTTGCTAGGCACACTTGGAAACAGGGAGAGTGTCTGCTGCCACTTTGTGCTGCATTGGGACGGACCTAGGGGCAGTCAGGGGGCTGATGGAGTTTGTCAGTTTGCAGGGACGACCTAGGGGCCTGAAAGGAGTTGGGGGTTTGGAGCCGGGCTATAGCTATAGCTGTCCTAGTCACCTTGAGGTAGTGCTAGTTGGTAGGATGCCTAAAGGGATAGCCTGTTAACGTGGTCAGGAATCCTGGAGAGGGTCTGCGCTAGGCTGACCAAGAGAGGTAGAAGCCCACGTACTGCATGGAAGCCCCAGAGTACTCTAGCCCATTCCAGACCACTTACCGAAGGGAGCACAGACTGGGGGGAAGGAGATACAGCAGACACTGAGAGAGTGAGCCTAGCCTGAGGTAGTGCAACACGAGTCCAGCCTACATTAGGTACACAAGGTGGTGCATCAGGGCAATCTTTATTGTACCGGATGGGAGGCTGCCCCGCAGAGAGGAGCCCCATGTACAATACTATTAAGTACAGTAACGACATGGCGACCGTTGGAATGGAGGATCCGTGCGGTGTGGATAGTCCAAGATGGCGGACGGAGGCTGATGGAGAGAGCGCACATGGCGTGTGTGCGGGTGAAAAGCATGCGGAGGAAATGACTTTCACGAGCCTGCTGTGGAGTGGTGCTAAGGCTGTAGCCGTACCATTTTGGTCCTGCTTAGGACCGCAGGGTACTACCCTGGAGGACAGTGTTGAAGACATTGTTGTAATATGTGGTGAAAAAGAAGGATCTGCTTGCCAGCCGGTGAGCGCTATTCAGAATGCTAACCAAGATGGCGGCTCCCGCTTCCCTGGGAGACCGTGTGGCTTGCTGAGGAGAAAACTGCATTTGCAAAAGTTGCAGAGAGTTGGCCAGGAGTGGCGCCAACAGGAAAACCCCGCCCTGATGGGGGGTATGGCGCGAAAGCTGCGGCCGCGCCGTCATGGACAGTGACTAATTCAGCCCCAGTGCTGGGTCACCCGATAAATCTATGGGACCTCCCCCTAATCTCAACTAGGGGGAGTGGTTTCCAATTATGCCCCGTGGGCATGAATCCAGTGGAGCAAGGAGCTGGTGTTCCTGCAAATAGTGCTGTATGCGGGAAAGAAAAGGATTTTGCAAGCAAGGTGGTTGCAGGAAATTGGCCGGGATTGGCGTCAAATAAGGAGTTACGCTCAGGGGGTAGTGGCGCGAAATCGGAAGCTGCGCCCCCCAGGACTGTGAAAAGTTCAGCCCCTGTGCCGGGGCATCCAATTAACTTGTGGGACCCTCCCCAAATATTCACCAGGGGGAGGGGTCTCTACCTCTGCCAAGCGAGACCCGAGTTGTCTGAGGGAGGAGCTGGATGTGAGCTTCCTGTCCCACAGTTGCGAGGAGCTGGTGAACAGGAGAGACCACTGTGTAAAGTGTCTCCCGTAACCAGCACTACAAAGAGCAAGATGGACATTGGGGTATACCCCTATTCATTGCCTGGAGGCTTCCTTGTAGTCACGGCTGGGGCCAGAGAGACATTGCGGTGCCTGTGTATGGAGTGCAGGTTGCCCGGTGGAGAAGCCAGCACAACGGCTACAGTAGAGGCAACGTTTATTCTAACATTTGCTGTAAACTAGCCAGGTTACATTCTGGGTATGTGCTGGGTATGTGCTGGGTATGTTGTGGGCCAGTTTGAGGCACATTTAAGGCATTTCTGCATTGACTAACGACCCATAGGATTAACACAGCAGGGATCCCTGGGTGTCCAATTCAGTTTGAATGGGACTGCCAGGGACCCCCCGCTGTTAATCTGATAGGCCATTAATCAATGCAGAAATACTGGGGCTAGTTTAAGGAAAGTTTAAGGCATGTATTCAGAATGTACCTGGGTGTACCTGGGTCTTTTGGGGAATTGCCACTGGTTTTTGCTAGAATAATCGCTGCCTCTACTGTACGTGCCCCCAATGTGACAGCCAATACCTAGGGGCCATGCAGCCCTTCGTACCAGAGCAGACCGTGGAGGCGGGGGCGGACATAGCCATGCTGACGGCTGAAGCCCAACGTGCGGCCTGCACCGAACCAATTGATCCCGGAGAATGGGGATCGCTCCTAATGATTGCAACGGAGCCTAGACAGAAAGGGGCCTGCAACCGCGGTGAGAACCCGGAACCTCACCGTCGGTCCCCTGCGGGAGTGCCACTCCCCTAGTCGGAGTTCGGCTCCTCGAAAGAGGAACAAGCGACCCTAACGATGGTGGTGATGCGCCTACCAGCGGACCACTACAGCGGTGCTGGAAAAGAACCAGCACTTACATTTGTCGCAGCGGAGCGGAGTCTCGAGGTGCCGAGATCGCCTGTGCGGAGACAACCGGAGCGGCAGAGTCCCACGGCCGTGGTGACTTACAGCGCAGAAGGAGGAGAAGATCCCATCCCGAGCCGATGGAGCGGTGAGATCATCCTTACCCTCCCCAGGCGCCGGTGGTGGCAACGGCGGAGGAAGGCCTAGCCCAGGCCCGAGCGGAGCGGAGAGCAGAACCATCACTTCCGGCGGCGGATGTCGTTGTGGAGGAAGAGATCCCGCATGGGGATCCATCACAAGATGGTGGAGTATCCGGTTCCGGTGATGACGTCACTTCTGGCAGAGGTAGCGGAACGACCAGAGAGAGAACCACAACGCCTCGGCGATCGGGCAGTGCTTCCCGATCACCTGTGACAACAAAGAGCTGGCAGGCTGCGAGGAGAGCCGAGAAGGGTGAAAACAAGAGTCCTCACCTGCCTGCCAATCAAGGGGACCTATCCAGGATGGCTCCACGCATTCCTCCAGGCCTGCCTCCACCTCTGATTGGTCAGCCACGTGAGGACTCTTGTTGTGGCAGGAGATCCTATTAGTGTGCTGGGGGCGGGTTTTCACTGCAAGAGTAGTGAATAAATTATCTTCACCCGGCGCGCGCTGTTCAGGCGGCCGCGTGAGAGCATGAAGATCCCACAGGAGCCCGAGGATGCAGAGGACGGCGGGGAACCCCCAGAGCCGCCGGAGTTGAGTGACGCCAGCAAGGGGCACGTGCCACGGCAGCGGGGGTAAACGCAGGTGAAGAGGAACCAGGGCGCGGACGCCGCGATCCCTGAATCCTCACAGTAACATTATGTCGAGCCCACAAGACGCAAACCAGACTGATGTGGACTCTATGATGACGGCCATGTACCAACAAGTCCAGGCCTTAACGGATCAAGTGGCTCTCCTCTCCCAACAGATACAGGACCTTTCTCTACGGGCACCACCTGCGGCTGTACCGCCGGCGCAGTCTGATTCAACATCCACTTCATCCTCAGCTCCGAAGATTCCGTCTCCGAGGCCCTACGCAGGGGACCCCCACGCTTGTCGTGGCTTTCTCAATCAGTGTGAGATCCAGTTCGAGATGGCTCCGCAGCTGTATGCTACTGGCCGGAAAAAGGTAGCCTACGTATATAGTCTGCTCACAGGTAATGCACTGGCATGGGCCTCCCCGATCTGGGAACTACACCCAGATATTACCCGAGATTACGCAGCCTTCAGACGAGACTTTCGACAGGTCTTCCATACCCCCGCACGACAAGAGACTGCTTCTGATTCTGTGCTGGAGCTTACACAGGGACGTCGGCCTGTGGCCCAATACGCCTTGGAATTCAGAACCATAGCAGCTGAGACTCGTTGGGGTCAGGAGGCTTTAGTCTCCGTCTTCTGGAAAGGCCTATCGGACTCCCTGAAGGATGAACTTGCTTCTCAACCCAGGCCAGGACTACTGGAGGACCTCATCACCCTAGCCATTCGTATGGACCAGCGCCTTCAGGTACGCCGCGCTCAGCGACAGCAACCTCGGTCTACGCCTTTCCGTGCTCCCTTTTCCAGGTTCTCTACTACCCCGAGACCCGTCTTCTCCCCGCTGCCGGCGCTGGAGGCCCCAGAGCTGATGTAACTCGGAGTCCAGCAACCTCGGGCACCGTTACGACAACTTCGCTCTACCGGAGAGTCGTGCCATCATTGCGGATCTTCTGAGCAGCGCACTCGTAACAATCCACCATTTCCGGGAAACGACCAAACCCAGTGAGTACGAAGGGGCGCTCCCTGGGTGCTAAATCTCCTTGTCCCCCTCCCAGAAGGGAACTTCCTAAAAAATTGACCATTCCCGTTTCCCTTTTCGGCCCGACCTTCCGCACCTCCACAGCAGCATTTATCGATTCCGGCGCAGGAGGGAACTTCATGGATCAGACCTTTTCTGAACAAAATCAGATTCCACTTTCCAAGAAGAACTCTCCCGTTGCCTTGGTCGGGATTGATAATCGGCCTCTCACTCCGGCTTATATCTCCTTGGAGACCGGACCTATCACCCTGTCTACTCATTCTCACAAAGAGACTCTGGGCTTTGACGTGATTCATGCCCCGGGAACACCGATCACGCTCGGCTTGCCCTGGTTACAGAAGCACAATCCGCTCATCGATTGGGTTTCCCCTAATCCTATTGACTGGAGGTCAAGGTCAGAGGAGTCTCCTTTGTCTACCGAGCGACCATCCTTTCTATTACACTGGCGACACACTTTATTCGAGCTCGGCAAGTCCCACGAATTCGGGTATACTCGGGTGTATTGAGGTTTGTGACTGTTTTCTGCCCGAGTGCATTGAGGTATTTTCCAGGCAGGGATTGAAGCATTTTATTCCCGCTGGCTGCAATACTGCACGGTATATATATATATACTGCATTACAATTCATGAATTTATGCCATCTGGTAGACACGCGAAGCATTGCAGCTTATTAAATCCTAATCATTATCATTTAACAGATCAGCCGCCCGTCAGCCAGGCATGAACCCAGGCTGGGAAGGCAAATGCAACGGGGCATGTCAGAGGTGAGGAGCGGCGCATTCCAGGTATCTGCCAGGTACATACTGGGTATTTGCTCGAATAAAGTGTGTCGGTGCAGTAGCTAACACATCCAGTCCTCTGAGGGAGTTACCTTCCCCGTACACAGTGTTTTTGGACGTTTTTAGCACAGATGAGCTCCTACCCCCTCATCGTTCCTACGATTGTCCGATTGACCTGGTACCTGGATATACCTTGCCTAAGGTCAAATCTTACCCTCTCTCGTTGCCCGAGACGGAAGCCATGGATGAATATATTCGTGAGAATCTTAAGCGGGGCTTTATACGTCATTCCAACTCCCCTGCGGGGGCCGGATTCTTCTCTGTCAAGAAGAAGGATGGTACTCTCAGACCTTGTATTGATTACCGGGGTCTGAACCATATTACGGTAAAGAATCGTTATCCACTCCCACTCATCTCCGAACTCTTTGATAGACTTCAGGGGGCCAACCTCTTTACTAAACTTGACCTTCGTGGTGCATACAACCTCATCCGCATCCATAAGGGCGATGAATGGAAGACTGCCTTCAACACCCGTAGCGGACACTACGAATATCTAGTGATGCCCTTTGGTTTGTGCAATGCACCAGCAGTTTTTCAGGACTTCATCAATGACATTTTTCGGGACGTTCTCAATCGCTTTGTCATTGTCTACCTGGATGACATCCTTATTTTCTCTCAAAATTTACAGGATCATATCATCCACACGAAGTTTGTGCTTTCACGCCTCCGAGAGAACCGGTTGTTTGCCAAGATGGAGAAATGCATTTTTCACCAGTCTACCACTTCCGTTCTCGGATACATCATCTCCAACAGAGGCTTGGCCATGGACCCAAAGAAACTGAAAGCCGTCGTGGATTGGCCGCAACCCAATTCCCTCAAATCTATTCAACGGTTTTTAGGTTTTTCCAACTATTACCGGAAGTTTATCCGTAACTTTTCTACCATTGTCGCCCCTATCACGGCACTGACCCAAAAAGGTGCAGATCCTTCATCTTGGTCTCCAGAGGCAGTCACGGCATTCGAAACGCTGAAACAAGCTTTTGTATCTGCTCCCATCCTTCGACACCCAAACACTAATTTCCCATTCACCCTAGAGGTTGACGCTTCGGACTGTGGGGCTGGTGCGGTTCTGTCTCAGAAATTTTCTTCCTAGGATAAACTTCATCCTTGCGGGTTTTTCTCCAAAAAGTTTTCTTCTGCAGAAAGAAATTATGACGTGGGCAATAGGGAACTTTTGGCCGTCAAGTTGGCCCTTCAAGAATGGAGGCATCTTCTGGAGGGGTCTAAAGAGCCATTCACTATTCTCACGGACCATAAAAAAGTTATTGTACATTGAGAATGACCGTCGTTTAGGTCCTCGCCAAGCCCGCTGGTCGTTATTTTTCTCCAGATTTAATTTTATTCTCTCATATATTCCCGGCACTAAGAACGTCAAGGCGGATGCCCTCTCCCGGCAATACTCTTCTGAAGAGAGATCGGAGAAATCCACCGAGCCCATCCTCCCTAAACAAAGAATCTTAGCAGCTGTGGCATTCAAGAATCTTGAGAAGATCAACAAATCACAAGAGAATCTTCCGACCGGTCTTGAGGTTCAAAAAGACTCTTTGTACGTAGAACCCAAATTCATCCCTGAAATACTGGACTGGGGACATGCCGCCCATTCGGCAGGGCATCCTGGATTCAAAAAGACTTTGGATCTCATCCGTCGCACTTTCTGGTGGCCCAATATGGTTAAAACCATTCTTGAATTTACACGGTCCTGTCCGGTATGTGCGCGTAACAAGATTCCTCGTCAGAAACCTCAGGGTCTCCTCTTACCTTTACCAATTCCGGAGCGTCCCTGGTCCCACATATCGATGGATTTTATTGTGGAGTTGCCTAGGTCGAATGGCATGAATACCATTCTTGTGGTAGTGGATCGGTTTTCCAAGATGGCACACTTTATCCCTCTCAAAGGATTACCCTCCTCACCCGCCCTAGCTGATATTTTCTCCAAAGAGATTTTCCGTATCCATGGGATTCCCATATCTATCGTGTCTGATAGGGGCTCCCAGTTCGTCTCCAAGTTCTGGAGGAACTTCACCAATAGACTGGGTAGCTCATCTTCCTTTTCTTCTGGATATCACCCTCAATCCAACGGACAGACCGAGAGGGTTAATCAATCCCTCGAGAAATACTTAAGGTGCTTCGTCTCTAATTCTCAGGATGACTGGGCAGAATTACTTATCTGGGCTGAGTACGCCTTTAATTCTTCCAGGAATGAGTCTACCCATGAGACCCCCTTCTTTATCAACTATGGATTCCATCCGGCTCGCCTACCCATTTCTAAAGACTCCTCTGGAGTACCAGCCGTGGACGAGCATATTGCCCTCCTACAAGACTCTTGGTCCAGAATCCAATCTGCACTACAAAAAGCATCCTTGTCTTCTAAAATCCAGGCTGATCGTCACCGTCGTCCGGCACCCAACTACAAACCCGGGGACAAGGTTTGGCTATCATCCAAGAACATCCATCTCAAAACTCCTTCCCTCAAATTGGCTCCTAGGTTTCTGGGTCCCTTTTCCATCTTGGAGCAGGTAAATCCGGTTTCCTCCCGACTCCAACTTCCTCAAAGCATGAGAATTCCGAATGTCTTTCACACCTTGCTTCTCAAGCCATTCATCTCCAGTAGCCTCTTTCCGGACCATACTTCTAAACCAGATCCTGTGATGGTACAGGGTAACGAAGAGTACGAGATACAGGCTTTACTGGATTCCCGTCTTTCAAGAGGTAAAGTCCACTTCTTGGTCCACTGGAGAGGTTTTGGACCCGAAGAGAGGTCATGGGTACCCCTGAAAGATATTCATGCTCCAGGACTCCTCAAACGCTTCCGAAAGAAGTTTCCATCAAAACCTTGGAAGGATCGTCCTGAGGCCGTTCCTGAGGGGGGGGGGGGTACTGTGAGGATTCAGGGATCGCGGCGTCCGCGCCCTGGTTCCTCTTCACCTGCGTTAACCCCCGCTGCCGTGGCGCGCGCCCCTCGCTGGCATCACTCACCTCCGGCGGCTCTGGGGTTTCCCCGCCGTCCTCTGCGTCCTCGGGCTCCTGCGGGATCTTCATGCTCTCACGCGGCCGCCATGTGTCCCGGGCGCGCGCCTGAACAGCGCGCGCCGGGTGAAGATAATTTATTCACTGCTCTTGCAGTGAAAACCCGCCCCCAGCACACTAATAGGACCTCCTGCCAAAACAAGAGTCCTCACCTGCCTGCCAATCAAGGGGACCTATCCAGGATGGCTCAACGCATTCCTCCAGGCCTGCCTCCACCTCTGATTGGTCAGCCACACTTTATAATGCCTGTCCTTCCTCTCACTCATTGCTCGACATAGTTTTCCACTAGGATACTACTCTGGCATTCTCTCTCTCATTCTCTCAGGTACGACTTGGCTTGGCGGACGTCTTTCTCTGGCTCTCGACCCCTGCTTGGACAACGACCTTCCGGAATTCTCCAATCCCTGACCTTGGCTAAAACGGCAACGACGACGGCACTTCTACACCGGTACCGGCAAGTATTGCTAGCTAAACGTCACCTTGCCTGGCAACGCCTTATCACCACACTCCGGACACGCTCCTTTTGCTGCGGGTGCGTGCCCATATACGTTCCTCACCTCAGTAGAAGGGACGGGTCTGGTCTGCGGGCAGCCCCGGCGTAACAGTGTGTGTGTGTGTGTGTGTGTGTGTGTGTGTGTGTGTGTGTGTGTAAATACTGAGATCTCCCTCTCTCTCTCTATAGATAGATAGACAAATATAGATGATAGCTATATATACACAGTGATAGGCAGTGTAGGTAACTATCTCTCAGGCCTGCAGAACTCCAAGCCTTGATGCATGAAAACAGGCCTTGTTTTCATGATATCCACAGTATGACTGAGCCACTAAATGTGCCAGCTGTGTTGAAGTTGGCACTTGAGGAAAGCAATGCCTGTTATCAGCCATCAAGGCCTGGAATTCTGCAGGCCTGAGAGATACTTACATACACTGTCTCTCACTGTATCTATGAGGCCTGCACAACTCCAGGCCTTGATGGCTGCAAACAGGCCTTTTGTACATGAAATTACAAGTTCAACAGATCTGCCAAATTTACTGGCACAATCATACTGAGCAAATACTTCAGGCAGCTGTGCAGATGTGGTGATATCTTGAAAACAAAGACTGTGTGTGCCAATCAAGGGCTGGAGTTGTGCAGGTCACATATATATTTTCATAAAGTTTCTCACACAGGGTATGTATAAGTATAAGTGTGTGTGTATAGATAGATAGATAGATAGATATACAGATATATATATATATGTGTATATATATGTGTGTGTATATATATAACAACTGTAAATATTACTGTATGTTCATTTGCATGTCTTACACAGGTCTGCAACCCTGTCTTTCCCCATTGTCACCCAGCATACAGCGCTTCCAGAGAGAGAGAGAGATATATATATATATATAATAGAGAGAGAGAGAGAGAGAGAGAGAGAGAGGAGAGAGAGATTATGTGTGTATATCTACATGTTGTTCGGTCTATGTAGAAATATGTACATCTTATCAATGTTGATGATTGAACCCACATTGTTATTGTAATTAAATTTAGCAAATTGTTTTTGCCATTATAATTGAATAAGCTTAAAGCGCAGTTTCGTTTCATGTGAAAATAGTGTATCTAACCAAAAATTATCTCAACCAATTATTGCAACCTCCCAACTTCTTCAGCAAATAATGGTTACACATCCTATCACAATACCTGTTGCGATGTTTGAGCCTCTTATTCCATATGTTAAATGTCATAAATTTGATGACTATTAATTGGAGTAATCTGAGTGAAAAATAACATGGTGAATAAATACAAATGTTCTTTCAATCACATGTTAATTGAGCTTATTCAACAACATATGTGATACTTTACAATGTGATATAAAAAACAACAACATATCTGAACAATGTGATCTCAAATAAACAATATGGTACACATCATTGTGACACACATGTGACACTCCAAGTGAACATTTGTATGTAAAAATATATTTTAAAGGTAGTTCATGCTTAAACCACAAACCTTCTGACAGACAATATAGATTTGCTAGACATTATTTGCTCAGGTAAACACACAATTGTTTAGAGGTAACAATTTGTATCCAACCTGTTGAAGAATCACATACCGCTGACATATGTAATTGTCCACACAGCCGAGAAGAGGAAGGTGCGAGTAGGAGATGCATCCGTTTCCTATGTGAATGATATTTGGAGACATGTATTTGTCAGAAACATGAATGAATACATATATGTAGTACAATGAACATATAGGTAGTTGCTTACATGTAAAATATGTGTTGATCACATTACGACGTGTCTCAACACCACAGGCAGTTTGCTCACTGTCAGCTGCTAAATTGACGGGATGCTCCTCCTCCAAGTCCTGACGTATTTCGCTAGGCATATTATGGCGGAGTGCCAGATTGTGCAGAATGCAGCAAGCTATAACTATATCAGACACTTTCTCTGGCTTATATTGGAGTGCCCCGCCAGTTCTATCTAAGCACCTGAAGCGTGTTTTTAGGAGGCCAAAAGTCCGCTCAATGACTGATCGTGTCGATATGTGGGCTACATTATAGCGCTCCTCGGCTTCAGATTGCAGGTTAGGCACCGGTGTCAGAAGCCAAGGCCGAATTCCGTATCCTGAGTCACCTATAATCCATCGTGCAGAAACAGTACACAATGTGTAAACATTATTTCATGCAACATTGAACAAATACACAATTGTGGTTTGTTAACACTTCATAATATGTACTCACCCACCAGCCAACCAGCTCCAAAATAGCCTTGTTCAAAAGCATGGAAAACTGATGAGTTTCTCAGGATAGATGAATCGTGGCTGGAACCAGGGAATTTGGCTACCACATGCATAATCTTCATCGTGGCATCGCATACCACCTGTACATTCAGGGAATGGTAGTGCTTACGATTGCGGTAAGCATGCTCACTCTGACTAGGCGGAATCAAGGCAACATAGGTGCAATCAATTGCACCCATCACACATGGTATCCCGGCTATGGTATAAAAGCCATTTCTCACTTCCAGCCACTCTGTCTGCTCTGCAGGAAAATGAATATAATTCCTAGCGCGTCTATTCTGTGCACATAGAAACTGGGTAAAGGCCCGCGAAAATGCCGATTGCGAGACCCCGCCCACTATGCCCACATTTGTCTGGAATTACGCGGAAGCAAGATAATGTAATCAGCACAGCATTTTAACAATCCCAGGGACTGCACGCCCTCTGGCTGTTACACTCTCTAAATCTCCGCGTATCTCTTGATAAAGAGATAAGATTGTTGCTAAACTCAAACGATAACGACTGATGATCTCCTCCTCAGTCATCCCATCTAAAATGGTACGCTCCCTGTACACACGTGGACGAGGCACCACTTCTCTCCTCTCTCTTCTCCTCTCGTCTCCTTGTCCTCTCCCTCTCCCTCTCCACTCCGCTCCCCTGTCCCTGTCCTTGTCCTCTCCTGGCACTCGGACATCCTGCCCCTCTGCTATCCTCTCCTCCAATAGAATTCTGCGCCTTCTCATGAACAATCGTATCATCTTCTGGTCTGTAGCTGTGAAGGCGCAGATAATTGACCTCCTTTAAATACCTTTGTGATGTCACGTGACGTAATTACGTGCAAGCTGTCAAATAAACATATTGCACTTGTGAACTCGAAAAGTGTATAGATTACAAATAATACGGATTCATTGTGTGTGTTCATCAGGCAATGATCAAATTTGACTATGATGTGACGTTACGCTTTAGAATAATACTTTTCACAAAGTCGTTATGTAATGTTAAATGCACATACCACTTCTTTACGCAACACTCAGTAATGTCATTTGTATTCAACCTTGAAATAAACGTTTACAAACAACGTTGCAACATGTTGAAGTTTGCATGCTATTGTCACATGGTCACATGAACTAATTAGAATGTGCATATGCATCATTCAAAGGCATGTGGAGATTAGCAATTGATTATGTAAAAATATTCGGAATATTATGTCCTATTATAAATCTGTATAGCACTTTACATGAAATGATTACACTGCAATGTGTCAAATGTAATCATGCAATGTTATTGATTGTGCTATTTCAGTCGTCATAAACAAGATGTAAACATTACGAATAACAGTTATATCTTATTTGGATCATGCATTAAACATTACAAACATTATATAATGTTTAACAACATGAATAAACGCATGATCGGTGCTTTGTGTCAAATGCTTCACACCATGAATTCTAAACAAGGACACTTCACTAACATGTTTCAGATGATGTGAAGTGTTCCTTTAAGAGTTTACTATAGGACTTTCCCTTGACACAGCATAACAGAAACAGTCATGTGAAACGCAAAACATAATAACATTCAGAAGTAAAGTTCTGCCAATAATGAACGTAAGCGGTGACACGATGAAGTGAATAACATCGACACTGTCATGACAAGTACAGTTTTATTTGGAGCAATACCACGTAAACTATCCTATAAAGTTATAAGTGTCCGCTCCATTGCCTCCAGAGATGTTGAGATGCGTTATTTTTTCTAAGTGCCGTCCCGCTAACCTTTCCGATCCTTCTCCCCACCAAGCCGCCAACTTTGAGTTGGCGGGACGAATTGCCGAAAAAATATATTTTCGAGAGTGCCGATCAGCACCGATAAGATGATCTGGGCTACTAGAATACAGCCGAATTTAAAAAGTGGCGAAAGGTGCCGAAAAGTGGCTTATCGGCAGCCGCATGCCGATAATTTTTTATCGGGAAGAAAAAATGCCGATTTGGACAAATTATCGGCGCTTACTGAATACACTACCGACACGCTTTATCACTCTGCGGCCAGATCCGCAAGCCGGGAGATTTCCCGGCTTGCTAGTGGCCGCCCCTCGGCGTGCCGCGCGTCATAGACGCGCGGTCACGCGTCTTCGGGAGCGTGCGCCCCCTGCACGCGCGTCCAGGGGCTCCCCGAGGGAGCCCTGGTGTCCCGCGATCGCGGGACAGCGGCAGGGGGTTCCGGGGGACCCGGCGGACCCGGCAGCGGTAGGGAGAGCGCCCCGATCGGAGGGCGCTCTTCCGCTGCTTCGGCGCGCGCCCGTCACTCTCGGGCGCGCGCCAGGCTACTGCTGCGGCCAAGAACGGGCAAATGCTCGAATAAACTTAGCCGCAGCAGTACCAAAGCCTTTTTGTGGCGAAAAAAATCTTTTCGGCGCTTTGTGCATAGAGCCCTTATCTGAATATCAGAGATAAGCAAGAGGTTAAATATATAATTGATAATATTATGTAAAATTAATTATATCTCAATAGTTGATGTATACTGTATACATATTGTCATTGAGAGATCAGTAACAATAGTTTGTTCTTTTGGTCTTACAGAATATGACAAGGATAGTACATAAGAAGAAAAGCAGAGAGGACCACCAATGCAATCGGTCTGAAAAAATATACAGTACTGTTCCCCCACAACCATCACAAAACATCACTGTCACAGAAGACCAGAACTTAATGCCAGAATCCAGGCACCGAACAGGACAAAGCAGATCAATAAAGAATTTTTATTCTAGCCAGAGCAGCAAGCACAACACAAAAATCATCCTCATCATCATCATTTATTTACTTGAGTAAAAACATGCCTCCACTAAAAGGGACATTGCAATACTTTAGAATTAACCAATTTAAAAGGATAGCAAATTGAAAAATTGTTTTGTTAGACAGGCAAAGCCAGAAGGAAGAGGTAAGTCTTACTGCGAGCCCAATGTGGTAAAGCCGATATACACATGGTGGCAGGGAGTCCCAGACCTCAGAAGCTTCATACAGCACGAGAACTCCTGCCCACCCAGTGTTAGGATCAGTACCCTTGGCATGGAGAGGCAGACCCAGCTGAGGACCTGAGATCATAGCCAGCTTTTTCCCATGGATTGAAACGAGACTGCAGATAGGCAGGTCCTTCACTTTGCAAGGTGCGTGTGTGATAAACTGACACTGACGAATTTATTAATTATGAGTATTTGCTTGGTGTTAGATTTAGCTGTCTGCAACAGGTTATTTTCAAGAAGAGAACAAGAAATAGGGGGGACAGGAGGGAAAAAACTGACCCATCCCCAGTTGGACTTGATATGGACTCTGGTCTACGAGGAACTAATTAAATATACCCCCCTCCGGTACACTCAGAAGTAGGTGAAAAGCTGGAATATCAACTTACCAGGTTACATTCATCAGGCTATAATAAAGGGTACCAGAAATCTGCAGCAGAAATGGGATGGATAATGAAGGAAGCCCAGGTGAGGGAGACAGGGAACTTGGAACTGCAGGCAGTCTAGGACCAATTGTCTACAGTAAAAGAGTGTATGCGAGCGGTCTGAGTGTCTTGAGGGTAAATGCACCCCACTGGCAGTTAACGTTGTCAATAAAAGGCATAAGCAGAAGGAAAAAGGGGGTGACAGTAGTGCGCATGCAAGTATAGTTCAGACTAAAGAGTGGGAACCCATATGTCCACTGGGTGACTCAGAGGATGAAGAAGTGGAGGTAGAGTTATCTGATGAGTCGGAAGTGGAGGGTGTGGTTGGTTCGGCATGGAAGGTCTGGCTCATAGTGACCAGGTGTGTGGATGCGGGGGGTGACGGGGGACATCCCCGTCTCCAGTCCCATCCACTCCCCATTGTTGAGGGGCTTCGCCGTCGTCTCTGACAGCCCTCGGCTGCCCCGCAGGCAGCCTGCACTCCGGCAGCTGCCATTAGTCCTGGGCGCGAGCTCTCCAACATTACAGAGCGCTCGCCGTGCAAAGTTAATTTATTCACTGCACTGGCCTTGAAACCACGCCCCCAACTCACGCGCAGGCTACAACTCAATACTAAAGCTGCTAACCTGTGTGCTTATCATGGTAACCTATCTCTTGTGTGGATGTCTACTCTGGTGTTCTCTTCTCTTTGCTTCTCAAGTTACGACCCAGCTTGGCTGACTACTCTCTCTGGCTCTTGACCCTGGCTCCTTCCTGACTACGCTGCTTCACACATCCCATGATCTCGGCTTGCATCTCGACCTTCTGAACCTCTCCAATCCCTGATCTTGGCAACGGCAACTACTACATCTCTTCTCTACCCCGGTACCGGCAAGTATTGCTGTAGCTATCTACACCTGGCCTGGCAAAACCAAAACACCACACTCCGGACACACTCCTTCTGCTGTGGGTGTGTGTACACATACTTTCCACCTCAGAACAAGGGACAGGTCTGGTCTGCGGGCAGCACCGGCATAACACCAGGCAACGATGACAGAGAAGGTGTAGGGAGGATGACGTGGATGGTGAGGTCTGATACTATGACGGACAAGATATTGAGATGGAAGATGGTGATGGGGGCTGTGACTAATGACCCACTACTGGGACAATCTTTTATGACTTTCGTGGATACGGGGTGAAAATCATACAATAGAACCCTGATAGGAATAAAGGAGAAGGAATGTATATAAAGGGTTTAGGTAGGGCCACTACAGGACAATTTGGGTTACAGTGCCCTTAGCAATCAATAAAGGCTCCTCTTTCACCACTAGTGTAGTGGTAACCGAAGTCGCAGAAAACATACTGGGCATAAATGTGTTGTTGGGTCAAAGTATACAAACAGAGTGGCAGATGTTCACATTTGGGTTCCCTCATAAGGCCTATTATTTTAGGGGTGACCAAGGAAATAATAAGAGGACATGTCAAATTTACTCCCATACCAATACCCACTCCAGGACAGCCTGTGTGTTTGAAACAATATAATTTGCAAGGGGGACACAAAGAAATAGGGGATGCAGTGCAAGAGCTGTTAACATATAAAGGATTCCGGTTGGCAGCAGCTGAATATAACCCCAAATATGATTTCATCCTCCAAGATCAAGGGGCAGGTGGTTCCAGCCAATTTGCCATATTACAAATAATACTAAAAGTGATTCAAGAAACCACAGAGGCTCTGTTTCTGTATACTGACAGTTGGGCCTATAACAAAGGACTTACAACATGGCTGGCAAGTTGGAATGAGAGAGGTTGGAAGATAAATGACAAGTCAGTTTGGGGCTGTCCAGAGATTTGGGAAGAACCTTGGATTGCAGGAAATACACGGACAATCCATATAGGACATGTAATGCCCATTTACCTGAGGGGGGTACAAATGGGGATGCTGACGTACTAGCCAAAGTGGCAGAGGCCCCGATGCTAGAACCAGTCCTACTTAATTTGACCATTTGGGCTAACAAAACAGTTGGACCACTGAATGGGCCCAGGCGGGTGTTACCTATAATTCTGTATATGTTAAAAACTGTGAAGAATCAATGTCCTATGTGGTGTTCTGAAGCAATGACCGTTGGAGAAAAACGTTCAAGGGGATTTCTGAAGGGGCTCCAGCCCAAGCCAGGTCTTGCAAATAGACTTTATAGGCCCACTGCCAAAAGGCCAAGGAGGACCTATAAAGGCATTTCCTAGCAGAAAAGCGCACCAAGCCACTACTCTGTGAATGCTACAACAGATTGTGGCTGCGTACGGTATGCCTGAAAAAATGCAATCAGATCAAGGGACTCATTTTACTGGCCATGTTGTGCAAGCATGGGCTAAGGACTATGTGGTGCAGTGTACATTGCATATTCCGTATCATCCACAGGCGGCTGGTTTGGAACGGAGTAATGGTTTGTTAAAAGAGCAAATTTGTAAACTCACCACAAATAAGCTACACTATATGCTAGGGATGGTGTAAACACAGAACATTATAAAAATTATCTACAGAACACATGTGCATGTGAATCAAAATATGCATATTGATGAAAATATACTGTACATGGTGATATAGAAACATCAATAATTGTAAACCAAGGCATGGAGACTCATATGAATATTAGAAACTGCACTAAAACCTAAACTGTGCATTATGAATCTATAAATCTATTCATGATAATAGACCATGACCAATGAAATAACACTCAACATGAGTGAAAGGAATAATATGGAACACTTTAATATTTGCTGTATATCCTAAATAACCACTCTAGAAACTAATATTAGAAAATTATAACTGTAAAAACTAAGAACACTATGCCAAATGATAAATATAAAATAAATATATTTTGCACAATTCTAAATTAATTTAACGCAATGTATATAATCTAAACCGACTGAATATAATAAAGCAATATATCCAAATAATAATAATCTATAGATAAAAAAAAAGAAATGGAAAATTATTATGAATCATAAATAATAAATAAATAATGGAAAATGTATCATGCAGATACACATACAGTGGTGTGAAAAAGAAAGTACACCCTCTTTGAATTCTATGGTTTTACATATCAGGACATAATAACAATCATCTGTTCATTAGCATGTCTTAAAATTAGGTAAATAAAACCTCAGATGAACAACAACACATGACATATTACATACACCATGTCATGATTTATTAAACAAAAATAAAGCCAAAATGGAGAAGCTATGTGTGAAAAACTAAATACACCCTTACTGCTTCCATTTTGGCTTTTTTTGTTGTTAAATAAATCATGACAAATAAATCATGAGATGGTGTATGTAATATGTTTTGGCCCACTCTTCTTTACAACGTTGCTTCAGTTCATTGAGGTTTGTGGGCATTTGTTTATGCACAGCTCTCTTAAGATCCTGCCACAGCATTTCAATCGGGTTGAGGTCTGGACTTTGACTGGGCCATTGCAACACCTTGATTCTTTTCATTTTCAGCCATTCTGTTGTAGATTTGTTGGTGTGCTTGGGATCATTGTCCTGTTGCATGACCCAATTTCGGCCAAGCTTTAGTTGTCAGACAGATGACCGCACATTTGACTCTAGAATACTTTGGTATACAGAGGAGTTCATGGTCGACTCACTGACTGCAAGGTTTCCAAGTCCTGTGGCTGCAAAACAAGCCCAAATCATTACCCCTCCACTACCGTGCTTGACAGTTGGTATGAGGTGTTTGTGCTGATATGCTCTGTTTGGTTTTCGCCAAACGTGGCGCTGTGCATTATGGCCAAACATCTCCACTTTGGTCTCATCTGCCCGAAGCCCATTGTTCTAGAAGTCTTGTGGTTTGTCCAGATGCACCTTTGAAAAACCTAAGCCGTGCTGCCATGTTCTTTTTAGAGAGAAGAGGCTTTCTCCTGGCAACCCTTCCAAACAAACCATACTTGTTCAGTCTTTTTCTAATTGTACTGTCATGAACTTTAACATTTAACATGATAACTAAGGCCTGTAGAGTGTAAGATGTAACTCTTGGGTTTTTTTGCAATTTCTCTGAGCATTGCACGGTCTGACCTTGGGGTGAATTTGCTGGGACATCCACTCCTGGGAACGTTGGGAAGATTGGCAACTGTCTTGAATGTCTTGAATGTTTTCCACTTTTGAATAATCTTTCTCACTGTAGAATGATGGACTTGAAATTGTTTGGAAATGGCCTTATAACCCTTCCCATATTGATGGGCAGCAACAATTGCTTCTCTAAGATCATTGCTGATGTCTTTTCTCCTTGGGATTGTGTTAACACACACCTGAATGCTCCAGACCAGCAAACTGCTAAAACTTTGGTTTTTATAGAGGTGGTCACACTTGCTGATGATCAATTAATCAAGGTCATTTGATTATCAGCACCTGTCTGCTACTTAGCATCTTAATTCCTATGGAAGCACGGGGGGCACGGAGAGAACAGTACCCCAATGGAGAGCACTCAATCACTGAGAAATCACAGATACGTCAGTGGAGGTGGGAGTGTAGTGTATAGTATAGTGTAGTGAGGAATGAATAGGTTAAAAAACTTTATAGGGAGTGTTACTCAACTAAAATATAAAGGACACTAGGTATACAATGAAAATGAGACTCAAAAAGAGCCAAAAAAGCAGCTAAATATAAAATATGCCGAATACATATCATACCATATGTGCTGCCCTCCTGAGAGTGATGCAGGATGCAGATGTATCTACATATCGCACCTGTCTGCAAATGTAGGTGCAGAAAGCCAAGCCACTGGTGGAGGCTCTGGGTGCAGCTAATGCTTGTATAGGCTCTCTCACACATGCATGTCTTGCATGATAGACATGCCTGTAAGATAGTAAGGATATAGAGTAGTGTAGTGGGTCAAGCAGTGTGACTGAAGGAAACAATGTGAGTGTCACTGTTGGTCAGAAAACACAGTTGAAGATCTGGATTAAGGTTCAGTCTGAATATGACTGGTCCAAAATCTCTATATGACATAAGCCTCTAATGTGTGCATCATTTTCACACACATGATGTTAGGCTGTAGCTGGAGTGCTCACTCACGTTAGTGAGCTGGATGAATCAGCTAACCAGCATATCTGAATGTCAAGATAGTATGACACGGATTAAGTGCTGACCTAGTCACGGTAAACCCAAAATCTCTATGGCCATATATGCATAGTCCCCTACATCAGCACTGATCCTCTATATATCAATGCTGATGTGCTCGAGGACATGCCTAATGTGGTAGCAAATAAGAAATAAAAATCCCCTATTACCGAGTGGAGCCTGCGATGTAGGAAGTCATATGAGTTACGAGCCCTGAAGAAGCGTTTTTACGTGAAACGCGCGCGTTGGCCACACTCCCCCACACACGCGGGACACTAACATTGCAACTGCAACATTAAGTGATATTCAAACCAAGTTGCGGAGTCCCGGCTTTTCTTTTATTATTTACCACATCACGATCCTGCGTGTGACTTCCTACATCGCAGGCTCCACTCTGTAATAGGGGATTTTTATTTCTTATTTGCTACCACATTAGGCATGTCCTCGAGCACATCAGCATTGATATATAGAGGATCAGTGCTGATGTAGGGGACTATGCATATACTAGTTAGTGTCAGTGTGAATCACCCTCGGCTCTGGCTGCGCAGGAATTGAGCATATTATACATTGTTACCCACCTTGCTACAACTGCAACAGTGTTCTTTCCGTATGTTACAATCTCTGTGGTCTGTGCAGAAAGCAGTTTAATCTCTTACTCACGGCAATACATTTTCACTGTAGATCGGCACACACAGCTACCTGGGCTTGATTGGGTGATCGGATACAATCACGATCAATTACACAGTACAGCAGCCTGTACAGTGGGCTATTGTATTGCTGTGATCAGTCAGGTGATCGGACCAATACCACCTTTGCCGCACAGTACAGCAGCCCACCTTCTGAGTTGGGGTTTAGTTGCAAATAGGGGGCGTGATTGGATATTAATTACCTTTAACCCCTAAACACAGCACCTCCCGCTACATGGGGTTAGTGCGCTCCCGCGATCGGTCGGGTGATGTCCCTACCCCACTCGCAGCATAAGGGCTCATGTATATTGGGCTGCTGAACTTGCAACTGACACTTATTCCTCTTACAGGGATACCAGCACATTATATGTATAACACCTATTTTTGTTTACTATAAGGTGACTCTTTTAGATCCCTAGGGATCTCTATTTGTATTTATTGCCTCCCTACTAATCCCTATTGACGGAGTATCGGCTATGTGCCCCCTAAGGGTTAATCTCTGCTAAGTGTACTCTATTGTATTACCTCTTCTTACTATTTGAGGTTTTACTTACACCCATCATAAGATAGGGCATTAGGTTGGTCAGTCATACTAGCCTTCAGCTAGTTGAGGTTATTTCACCCACTTCTGGCCAAATAGGCAGTTAATACGTAGCAGTGACTAATATTAACCCCTATTCCTATTAGGCTGTATTGTACAGCATTGAGAATTTGACTCTGGTCATATCTCCCATATGTTCAATCGACATAGCTCTTATAGCTATGGCAATTTGATTACGGTTACGATATACGCTGTTTTTAAATCCTTTTATTTTATATTCATTTGATGACAATAAAATGTTTTTTAATAATACCACAATACACAACAGTGATTGAGTGCTAACTCACTAGGTTCCTTTTTCTCTCAGTATATGTAAGTTACTCTACATAGATAGCACCTCACACCCTACTCCTAGCTGTGTGGGGGCTCCCCTCTATGTGTGTATCTATATGAGGTTTACCAGAAGCACACATCCCAGAGGATCCATTTCCATGGAGCAGCAGTAGATGGAATATTAGTGTTTATTTCATACTCACTGGGTTATTTCCACATCTTTCATATCTTATTAATTCACTATTTATCAATTTGCGATGTAAACACTTGTATGTTTAGTTTATTTTTTCATGAAAACACAGTTAGTGATAAAAAAAAGTCATACAATCGGGCAAAAAATGGCAAACGCGCCGCTTTTTGCCAGTCACCCCAATTCCCAATGCCGTGATAAGTGAATCATACTGTAAAAGCTCACCATTTCTTTTCACCAGATAAAGGCTGGCGCAAAAGAGACAGTGATAAAAGCTAAAAATAAAAAAAAATTCTATGCACTATTAATACAAGAGGCTGGGGGGGGTCTCCAGGTGGTCCCCGCGGGTGTCCATGGGCCTCCAGGTGGTCCCCGCGAGTGTCCGTTTGCCTCCAGGTGATCCCCATGGGTGTCTGGGGGCCCCACAGTGGTCCCCGTGGATGTGTGGGGGTCCTCGGGTGGTCCCTGTGGGTGTCCCGGGGTCCTCGGGTGGTTATCGCGGGTGTCCAGGGGTCCCCGGTGGCCGCAGGTACCAATCATTTGCCCCAAAAAATTGCATTGCATATTTTTTTATGGTTCTTTATTTTTTAGGTGGTCTATTGACTGCCATAGTGTAAAATCATGCCCATATTATATGGGTATGATGTACCCACTGTGCCAATCAATTGTTTTATTGGCATTAGTAATGTGTTGTTTTTTCTATGTAATGTGTTTTATTTCGGACCCGTTTTGTTTTAGTTTCCCCATTTCTTGCTATAGTGGCAAATCATGCCCATATATTATATGAACATGTTGTACCCATGTCA
This sequence comes from Ascaphus truei, assembly GCA_036426205.1. Taxonomy (NCBI): domain Eukaryota; kingdom Metazoa; phylum Chordata; class Amphibia; order Anura; family Ascaphidae; genus Ascaphus; species Ascaphus truei. Next base: position 120,514 of record WSYH01001049.1, on the reverse strand, counting down.
CGGGAGACCAATGCTTTTAACACAAAAATACCTGGATCCTTTAATTGAGCAAAACGTGAGATAAAATAAATTGTGATTTATTAACATGAGAAACAAACACAGCTTGATTTACAAAATAACACAAATAAACACTTACTGGAACGTGGCAAAACGAAATAAAATGTTTCCGGAACGAACTTCACCGAAATAAAGTCTCTAGGCACCAATTCCCAGGAGCAGGGTTGGTGCGCAAATAGAGCCGCAAAAGCTTTTTCCCATATTTATTTATTTTATTTATAAAATGTTTTACCAGGAAGTAAAACATTGAGAATTACCTCTCGTTTTCGAGTATATGTCCTTTGCATAGAGTTACAATGACAAATAGTACATGGTTGCAAATACAGTTACATAAGTGAACAGGGTATATACAAGACATTGCATGCACAGTTAAAGATAATATATATTATTGGCGTATTTGACAGTTACAGACCAGATTAAAATGTGAGACAGCTTTGGTTTTGAAGGAACTTAAACTGGTGGTGGATGTTAGAGTTTCCGGTAGGTTGTTCCAGTTTTGAGTTGCACAGTAAGAGAAGGAGGAGTAGCCGGATACTTTGTTGAGTCTTGGGACCATGAACAGTTTTTTGGAGTCAGATCTCAGATGATAAGTGCTGTATGTGGTAGGGGTGAGGAGCTTGTTCAGATCGACAGGTAGCTTGCCCAGAAAGTATTTGAAGGTGAACATTGCGCCTAGACTCAAGTGATGACCAATCTAGTTCTTTGAGCATTTCGCAGTGATGTGTGTTGTAGTTGCATTGCAGAACAAAATGGCATATTGAATTGTAGAGGGTGTCAAGTTTGTTAAGGTGGGTTTGGGGTGCCGAGCCTTATACTATGTCTCCATAGTCGATAATTGGCATTAGCATCTGCTGTGCGATACGCTTTCTGACCAGCAGGTTTAGGGAGGATTTTTCCTATAAAATACACCTAGTTTGGCATAGGTTTTGGATGTCAGGGTATCAATGTGCATCCCGAATGTTAGGTGGGAGTCAAACCATATGCCCAGGTATTTAAAACTAGTAACAGGAGTTAGTGTGGTGTTAGCGTTGGTTCTGATCTGGAGCAAAGCTTAAAAAAATGTAGTCTTGGTCCCAAAAACCATTTTTACAGTCTTTTCAGTGTTTAAAAACAGTTTGTTTTGGGAAATCCAGTTTTCAAGTTTCAAAACGTCAGACTGAAGTACGTGTTCAAGGTCGGAGAGGCAATGGCTATGTGCATATATTATTGTGTCATCTGCATACATGTGTATTGAAGCATCCTTACAAGCTGTGGGAAGATCATTGATGAACACTGAGAAAAGTAGGGGCACCAGAACAGAGCCATGCGGAACACACAGGTGATATCCAAGGGGTTGGAGTTAGAGCCTGAGATGGACACATGTTAGGATCTTCCTGATAGGTAGGACTGAAACCAGTTTAAAGCATGCTTCCCTATTCCAGAGCACTGGAGTTTGTTAAGCAGGATAGCATGATCAACAGTATCAAAAGCCTTTGCAAAATCAAGGAATATTGCAACTGTGAATTGTCCCCGTTCCATTCCACACTGGATTTCATTGCAAACTTTTAGCAGGGTAGTTACGGTGGAGTGTTTGGGGCGGAAGCCAGATTGGAATTAACTGGGGAAATTTGCCTTGGTATACGGGGTAGTAATCACTTAATTGGGAGTGAATACATTTTTCCATGACTTCGGATAGTATTGGGAGAAGAGAGATTGGCCTGTAGTCTGAGAGTGTTTTTGTCCCCACTTTTGAAGATTGGGACAACACTGGCAGTTCTCCATGTCTTAGGGATATGGCCTGCAGACAGGATAGAGTTGACTATGGAAGCAATTGGTTTGGCAATGGCTGGGGCACCAAGTCTTAAGAACTTAGACTGTAGTAAGTCAGGTCCACATTGGCTGCTTAATTTTAATTTGAGGAGCGCTTGTGTAATCTCTTCGGATACTGGCACAAATTGAAAATTGTGGGCATTGTTGGGATGGGGTTGGACTATAGGGGTACTCCCAGGATGAGATTCATGTTTGTGGTTTGGGTTGCGTTTCGCTAATAAGTTAGTGGCACACCCCACAAAGTAGTCATTGAATGCATTTGCAATGTCAGTGGGGTTTGTCAAACTAATGTCCCCCTTAGTGATATTACATGGTTGTTGATGGTTAGATTGCTGGAATATGTTGTTGATAACCTTCCAGAAGTTAGCTGGGTTTGATGTATTCTGGAGGAGATTGTCAGAGTAATATTGTGCTTTTGCATGCCTTGTTTGCCTTGTGCACATGTTCCGCAGGCATCTGTAGTGATTGAAATCTTTGGTGTTGCTAGTTACTTTGTAGCTTTTCCACAAGGCATCCCTGAACTGGTAGAGTGCTGTCAGTTGAAACACATGAAGGTGGGCCCCCCATACACTTATTCTGCGTAGTGGGACATGGGTATCACAGAGTTTTAAGAACTCCCATTGGAAATAGTCGAGCGCAGAATAAGGGTCAGGAATTCAATCGATTATGTACCAAGGGCAGTTGGTAAGGTCAGCCAGAAACTGTTGTGGGTTAAAGTTTCTAAATGTTCTAGTGAGGAGAACGTTAGGGCTTGATTGGGGTGGTTTAATTTTCCTAACGCAGTACACTATTGCATGGTCACTGAAAATGTCAGGAAGGATGCCAGAGGATTGGATTCTGCTGGCATTTGAGGAGAGAATCCAGTCTAGCAAGGAATGGTTGTGCGATTTCAGATTTGTTCTTGTGGGTTGGGAAATGAGATGCGATAAGTTAAGTGACTTGATTTGTATCTGGATTTTGTGGTTTTTAGGGTCAAGCCAATTGAAGTTGAAATCCCCAAGAACTAGCAGCTCACTCTTCTCATTCAGAGGAAATGGAGCCAAGAAACTGGGTGATATCAGTCAGAGACTGTAGAGGGGCTTTAGGGGGGTGGTAGATGCCAGCAAGCAAGATGGGCTTAGAAAAGGGGAGGCAGATTTTGCCAACTAGGATTTCAAAAGAGAGTGGACTTGGGGGGCAATTTAACAGTATAAATTGTAAGGTGTCTGCAATATAAAATAATACCCCTCCTCCTGTCTTTGACCTATAGCTTCTCCCCCCTCACACCACCTTAGCCTTCTGCATAGCTTACCCCCAAAAACACAATTAGGCCCCTGCACAGCTTACTCCCCCAAGCGCCCCAATGTAGACCCTGCCCAGCACATCTTACTCCTCCAAGCACCCCAACATAGACCCTCCCCCGCACAGCTTACGCCCCAAAATGCCCCAAGCAGACCCTCTACCACACAGCTTACCTCCCCAAGTGCACCAACATAGACCCTCCCCTGAACATCTTACTCCCCAAAGCACCCCAATGTAGACCCTCCCTTACACAGCTTACTTCCCCAAGCGTCCAAACATAGAGCACCCTGCACAGCTTACTCCCCCAAGTGCATCAATTTAGACCCTCCCATGCATGGCTCACTACACCAAGCGCACCAACGTAGACCCTCCCCAAACTGCTTACTCCCCCAAACGAACCAACCTAGACTTTCCCCCACACAGCTTACTCCACCAAACGCACCAACGTAGACCCTCCCCAGCACAGGTTATTTCACCAAGTGCACCAATGTAGACCCTTCCCTGCACAGCTTACTTCCCTAAGCGCACCAAGGTAGAGCCTCCTCCACACAGCTTAATCCCCCAAGCGCCCCAATGTAGACCCACAGCACACCAACCCCCCCCCCCCCCCCCCCCCCAACACACCAACTCGCAACCCAAGCACACAAACTCAAGACCCCCCAAGCATACCAACTCATCCCCACAAGCACACCAACTCAAGACCCCCTAGCATATAAACTGACCCCCCCAAGAATACCAACTCATCCCCACAAGCACACCAACTCACCCGCCCAGCACACCAACTCACCTCCCAAGCACACAAATGTATCCCCCCAAAGTACACTAAGCTACCCTTCCCTGCACATTTACCTCCTGTACACTAATATACCTCCAAGCACAGCAATTTAGCCCTCTGCACAGGTTTCCCAGCCAAGGACACTAATATACGTTGCACTTTCCAAGCACAACACCAACTTTACTCATACCAATTTACCCCTTGACAAATTTTCCCTAGTTTGTTCAACAATTAACTTCACAAACTGTATCAGAATGAAGCATCCTGTATTATATTATTTGACCAGTTAATATCTTTTAACATGCATAGGAAAAACCCTTCTGCCATAAGCACATAATTCACCCCGCCTGGCATACAACTTACCCCCATGTACACAATTACTCCCTCCAGATATAAAACTTACCCCCAGGCACACAACAGCTTACCCTTCCCCCCCACCAGCACACAACCATTATTTTACCACCAGCATACAACCTACCCTCCCAACACACAATTTACCCCACCACCCTGGCACAAAACTCTGGCTATTGAACGATCTCAAAGAGTTGAAAGAAAAGCCAGCAGAGCCAGAATTATTATGATAATACTGTTACATTTCCTAGAGAAGTTATACAGAAAATCTTTAAAATAAATGTACTGATGTAGTAAGCCTAACTGTCTTTGGTGTCTCCGCCCCTCGCAGTCACGTGACCACGGCACTGAAGGATTAACGCTGTGGGGGTCCCATTCAGACTCTTGTTTGTTTGTCCGCAGAGCCAAGGACACTAAGGGCCTCGTGCACTAAGCGCCGAAAAGCCATTTTTCGCCATTTTTACGCCAAAAATGCCTTGGCGCTTCAATAAGCGCAGATAAGCTGCCGAAAACACAAGAAAATCTGGATTTGTTTTGCCGAAAAAAAGTTTTTGGCAGCCGTGTAGCGAAAAGCCACTTTTCGGCACTCCACCACTTTTTGAAACCCGCTCAATTCTAGAAGCCCCGAGCAGATTTCGCAGCTGATCGCCACTCTAGAATTGAGATTTCCCACAAATCCATCCCGCCAACTAAAGTTGGCAAGTTGCTGGGGAAACGTATCGGCACGGGCGGCGAGACGGCACTTAGAAAATATTTCGGCCTTTTTCCTGCCTCGGATTGATGCCGGGGGGTCTCCGGGGCTGATACCCTTTAATACCAGCCCCGGAGACCCCCGGTATGCATCCGAGGCAAGAAAAATGCATTTACAGCCCACTTCATTACTTTAGCGGCTAACTGCAATGAAGGGGTTTACCACCCATGCCAGGTTTATTGTGGGTTGCGGGGGTGGGTGAAGGGGTATGTGGCCCTTGGTGGGTGTTTAGGCCTTGCGGGGGGACTGCGGGTGGACTTAACCCCCTTCATTACCTTACCGGTTAATACCGCTACGGTAATGATGGGGTTAACCCCTCCCACTACCCAACCGCACGGCCTAAACACCCATTAAGGGCCAAATACCCCCTTCACCCACCCCGCTGCCCACTATAAAAAAAACTACACACTAGGGCCCCACTACCCACCTCCTAGGCCCTCAATAAACATTAATATATATATATATATATATATACAGTGTTCGACAAACCTATACATTTGCTCGCCCCGGGCGAGTGGATTTAACCCCCGGGCGAGTAAATATTGGCCCAAGCAGCACACGTTTGGTACTAGGTGGCGAGTAGATTTTTGTGTGTGGCGAGTAGATTTTTTGGTGATTTGTCAACCACTGTATATATATATATATATATATAAAATACACCACCAACCCCCTTGTGCCCCTACAACCCCTATACCCCCCTAACATACAGTACATATATGTAATTTTTGGGATGCACAGCTAAGGTTTCTATAGGGCGGTGGTGGACCTCGGGTGTTCCCCGCAGGTGTCCGGGAATCCCCGCTTGCCTGCAGTACCAATTCTGTGCCCCCAAAAAATAATTTAAAAACATATAAATACTTATAACTAAATCCCCCCCGCCCCCTAACACATACAGTATAGTTATGTGCTAAATTACTATTATCCACATATGGATAACAGTGCATTTGCCCATTTAAAATACATAAAGCAGAATAAATAAAATAATTTACTCACCCTTGCCCAGCTGCCACGATGAAGGCCATCCTCATCTTCATCACAGTCCATGCCCTCGGGTGCTGCAAAACATACACAAGAATAAAAAGAACCAATATAATGTACCCTAACCCCTTAATCACCTTAGCGGTTATTAACCGCTATAGTAATTAAGGGGTTTACCCACCCTCCCCCACCACTCACCGGGAGGCCTAACCACCCTCACCCACTACCCACCTGGGAGACCTACACACCCTTGGGGACAATAGCCCCTTCCCCCCACCCCCACTACCCACAATCAAAACAATACACAGCCCCACAATAAACATTACTGTATTTAATAAACCATACATAACCACTCACCCCCTGTGTCACCCCATAAAACATAATTTATTATTTGACATACAGGGTTAATCCCCCAGACATACGGGAGCCCCCAGTGGGCCCGACAGGTGTCTGCAGGCCCCACAGTGCACCAGAGGGGGGTGTCCACAGGGTCTGGCGACCACTGGGTGGTCCCCGCCAGGTGCCATGGGCCTCCAGGTGTTCCCTGTGGGTCAGCCCCACAGGTGTCTAAGGCCGTTGGGTGGTTCCCATTGGGGTCTGGGGCCCTCAGATGGTCCCTGCGGGGCCCCCACAGCTGTGGGACCCCTGTTCTTCCCCACAGGTGTCCCCCATGTGTGGGTTCGCAGGTGGTACCCATGGGCATCCAGGGGTTCTCAGGTGGTCTCCAGAGGTTCCCGCAGACCTAAGAAACCAACCCTGTATGTCAAAAAAATTAATATGGAACTACAGACGAGACCACGAGTATTCTAAAGCTTGCCTTAAACTAGCCCGGTTACATTTTGGGTGTGTGCTGGGTGTAACCTGACTAGTTTAAGGCAAGTTTAATTCATTTCTGCATTGACTAATGACCCATAGGATAACACAGCAGGGGTCCCTGGCAGTCCCATTCTGTTTGAATGGGACTGCCAGGGACCCCCGCTGTTAATCTGATGGGCCATTAATCAATGCAGAAATGCTGGGTCTAGTTTAAGGCAAGTTTAAGGCATATATCCAGCATGAACCTGGGTGTACCTGGGTCTTTTTGGCGATTGTCACTGGTTTGTGTTAGAATAACCGTGGGCACTACAGAACATTAAAATAAATCAACCCCCCCCCCCCCCGCCCCCCGACACACATACAGTACAGTAATGGGCAAAATAACTATTATCCAGATATGGATAATAGATTATTTGTCCATTATTAAACACAGTATGAAGCCCTTCCGCCAGCAACGTCCCTCTGTCCTCCGTTGCCAGGAAATTTATTGCAAATACATTCTGATATCACTTAACCCCTTAATCACCTTAACGGTTAATAACCGCAAAGGTAATTAAGAGTTTAAGCCACCCTGCCCCGATACCCACCCTTCACCCATTAGTTTGTACAGTGGCTTCATCATGCATATATATATATATATATGCATATATATAGGCAACGCTAGGGTAAGTAGGCAAAAAACATAATTGTATTTGAAAAAGACACAAAAAGAAAAACCGATGTGTATATATATATAATATATATATAATATAATATATATATAATATATATATATATATATATATATACAGGCATACCCCGGTTAAGGACCCTCACTTTAAGTACACTCGCGAGTAAGGACCATATCGCCCAATAGGCAAATGGCAGCTCACGCATGCGCCTGTCAGCACGTCCTGAACAGCAATACCAGCTCCCTACCTGTACCAAAGCTGTGCACAAGCGGGGAGACTATGGAGCCTGTTACAAATGTGTTATTTACATCAGTTATGCACGTATATGACGATTGCAGTACTGTACATGCATCGATAAGTGGAAAAAAGGTAGTCCTTCACTTTAAGTACATTTTCCCTTTACATACATGCTCCGGTCCCATTGCGTACGTTAATGCGGGGTATGCCTGTATATCCCTCTGCATTTAAATGTCCCGATCACGTGACCGTGGGATGTAAACAAAGCAGAGGGATACCAGCACCCCATAACGGGGCCTGTATCTCAGGAAGCAGGGGATCCTGGACCTAAAACCAATGCGGTTCAGCTCCGGAGACCCCCTGAACATCTACACTATGAGTAAAATTTTATTAAAAATATTTATTTATTTTGCCGATATTTGCGCAGAGAGAGTGGCATATCTCTCTCTGCTGCAGGCTGATCTCGGCAGGGGAGGTGTTATCGGCATGTTATTGGCAGGCAGACTGTCTAGCCACCGGCAAACCGCAATGTTTTCAAATGTTGCTCTCGCAGGGATTCGGGGGGGATTCGGACATTCATGCATACTGCGATTTCAACACGCAAAAAACATGGTGAGTTCAAATCCCTGCCGGGGGGGGGTTTCAGCGAGTACTGCATCGAGCCCTATGTCTCACATATTTTAGCATTGTGTCTAGTATTTTTGGACACACCACCTGGCAACCCTAGCCACCGTCCGTCACCACCAGCCATCCTGCAGCCACCGGCCTAAGGCCCCCTCCCCGTAGCAACGGCAGCCCCATCGCAGCCACCAACCCTCCCGCAGCAACGGCACACCCCAGTAGCAGCCACCGCCCCAGTAGCAGACACCAGCCCCCCCCATTAGCAGCCACCGGTCCCCCCAGTAGCAGCCAACAGCCACACCGCCTCCACCCTCCAGAGCCACCACCCCCCCAGCAGCCACCGGCCCTCCCACAGCCACCAGCCCTCTCACAGCCACCGGCCCATCCTGCAGCCACCGGCAACCCCGAAACCACTGGGCCTGACCTGGTAAGTCTGATTTTTATTTGTATTGGGGGTGTATTTTTATATGTATTTGGCGGGGGTGTATTTTTATATGTATTGGGATGGTGGGGGTGTATTTTTATATGTATTGGGTGGGGGGGTGTATTTTTATATGTATTGGGGGCTTAAGTAAAAGTTGCGGGCGAAAAATGTAACTTAATGAAGGATGTGTTGGGTTTCTCTTTTATTTACTTTACAAAAGTCCCTTTTCTTCTTTGTAGCAAAACATGTGATATCAGAGTAGTCATCCGCAAAGTAGTGTATATGCTAGCAAGAAAGGGCAAATCCAGTAGACTCTTGCAGTCAAACAAAGTGAATAAAGTGCGCAACTAAAATCTAACCCCAAATTAACCACTATGTATACCAAGTGATATAAAGTGATAGGTAGATATAACAATGTTACGTGATCCTATAGGTAAAATGGAATGAGCGTCTGCAGCTGTGAGAACAGGGGTGGCTCAAACACCCCCTGGAGCTAGAGCAGAGAAAAAAACACGAAAACAGCACACAAAGCTCACAGTGCATTAAAAATTATAATGTTCAATTGTGCAATACAGGTAAGTATTAAGCGTACATTAAAGATGATTTAAGACAGCATTTCAGAGATTGTTACCCAAATGCCAACCAGGTGTCTCCAGGACGATGTCATCTAGGTTGGCCACAGGTTGATGCCTTTGGATCTTGGGATACACTTCTTAGGTACTGTCTTGCGGTACCTCTCGGTACGCAAACAGCATGTCAGGGTCTCCTAGACCTTCTGCCTAGCCATAGTTCTTATTTGTCCACTGGGTGTGCTGCTGCCTTCTGTTTCCTCTGGGATCCTCTGTCTGTCTGTACTCTTGTTGCTCCTCTCTCTGTCTTATAGCTCAGCTTCCTGTTTGTTTCCTTGCCTTTGTTTCAAGTCTGACTCCTATGCACATGTCTCTGTATTTGATCCTGATCTGTTCCTGTATTGATTCTGTTCTTAGTAAAGGCCCTTGCTGGTAATATGGCTTGTCCCTGTTTGTTCCTTGCTCCCCGGTCTCAGTCCCTGCTCCCCGTTCTTAGTCCCTGCTCCCCGGTCTCAGTCCCTGCTCCCCGGTCTCAGTCCCTGCTCCCAGACCTGTTCCTGCACCCCTGTCCTGTTCCAGTCTCCTCGTTGCCGACCTCTGCTTGTTGCCCGACTTCGCTATCTGCCGCCTGCCTCGGACCCCTGCTTGTTGCCCGACTTCGCTATCTGCTGCCTGCCTCGGACCTCTGATTGTGACCCCTACTACGCTCCTGCTGTTCCAGTCACCGAGATCCTACCCGCCACAGGAGTCTCCCGTGACAGAAAACAAAGGCCCCTTCTGGATATCACTGGAACAGATTCTCTGCCTTCCTGCTTCAGCAGAACCCATCCGCTTGGAGGAAGATAAGTACTTTTTTTTGTTTTTTGAAATCCCAGTTGGGAGCCTGAAGGTTTTGTTGCTGCTAAGTGTTCTGCAAGAATTATTGCATTCATAAAGAAAAACATTTTTGCTGAGACTAGAACTGTTGCTGCAGAGACTAGTGCACCTTTCTTTGAGGTTTTTTCTTTTGTGCAGTGCCTGGGTTAACCCTTGCAGTACCTGTTGCAACCTTTATAGACTCTGACTTTCATTCCCTGGACAAGGCTTGTCTCTGCATTTTTGGTTGGACCACTGCTGTTCACAGGGTTTCCATTTCAAAAGACAAGAGTGCTTCCATTATTTTTGCATGCTGTGATTTCTCCTGCAATCTGTAGTTCTTCCTATGATTGGTTATAAGGTTTCAGGTTTACCTGCAAGTTCCCCTGAAGTTTGTTTCTCTGCAACCTATGATATCCCTACGCCTGATATCTAAAGTTTCAGATTTAACTGCAGGTTTCTCTGTCTGATATTCCTATGTCTGAAGTCAAAAGTTTCGGATTTAACTGCAAGTTTTTCTGTAGTAGTTTCCTGCTGTCTATGATATTTCTATGCCTGATTTCTAAAGTATCAGATTTAACTGCAGGTTTCTCTATATGATATCCCTACGCCTGATGTCTAAAGATTCATATTTAACTGCAGGTTTTTTCTCTACAAGTATATGATATCCCTACGTCTGATGTCTAAAGTTTCAGATATAACTACAGGTTTCTCTGTCTGTTTTTCATTGCATTTATGATACCTCTGTGACTGATGCTAAGGTCTCAAAAGGGCAGCTCTCCTATATCGTGTCTCTCTGTGTCTAATATTCCTGTTGTTCATTCTAATGCCTCTGCTTTAAAGACACATTTCCGCTTTACTGGTTTCTTGGGAAGTTTGGTTTCCCTACAATATGTCCGAACTATTGGCTCCCACTCTGAAAACAGTCTTGAGCAGTAAATGTGAACACATTACCACTGATTCTTCAGAACTTCTCAAAGCAAGGAAGAAGAAGAAAAAGAAGGGATGTATTACTGTGGAAGAGGCAGAAGGAATTAAGGATGAACCTTTAACCTCAGAGTCTGCACTTGATGAAAGAGATATGCTGCAGCTTAAGGCAACTCACAGACTTATCACAAGAATAGTGGAAGAAAAGAAAGATGTATTTAATCAAGGAAAAGATGCCCTAACTCAGACACTTCAATCTGCATGAAAAGAGATTGATTGTCTTCATGGACGTTTAGCTAAAGCGCAAGAAGCCAAGGCTGCACTACAGAGCTATCTATCCTCAGCAATTGCTAAGTGTGTTCTCCAGGAAAAAGAAAAGCACCAGTTGGAGAGTGACCTGGATGTTATGTCAGGTGAGCTGGTGAGGGCATATGCTGATGCTGCTGAGGATCAGCGCCTCGCTTCTAAAAGTAATGAATTCCTGGAAATCTCTATGAAGGAAATTGACAAGCTTGATACAGAGCTTAAAGTCTCCCAGGAGGAGATTTGCTACTTCAAAAAAGAGATGGAAGTCGTTCGGGAGGAGAGATGCTACTTGAAAACAGAGATACGTTCTATGAGAGACGCCTCCGAAGAGTTAAATAGTAGGTTTGAAACAATTTACCAAATGAGTAAGAACTTCTTTGTCCAAGCCAGTGAAGAAGGTAAAAGACTCCATGAATTAGAAGAGGAGAAGAGACTATTGATAGAAGAAAAGTCAAGGATGCAATTAGCACTGGAAAAAGCAGATGGTGACTTAGAAAAAGAAAAGTATCAGTTGGAGAATGACAGGGTGATCTTGTCAAGTAAGCTGGAGAAGGCTTACACGGATAATGCCCAGTACCAGAGTTTCATGGCTCAAGTTGGCACAGCACTGAAAGCATCTCAGAAAGAGGTTCACAGGCTTACTACAGAGCTGGAAGCCTCTAAGGAGAAGAGTTGCCACTTAAACACAGAACTATGCTCATTGAGAGAGATCTTCGGAGGATTAAATAGCAGTTTTGAAACTGTAACCCAAGAGTGCAAGAATCTCTATGTCCAAGTCAGTGAAGGAGATAAGAAACTCCATGAATTAGGAGAGGAGAAGAAACAGTTAGCCCAGGAAAAGTTAGACGTGCAGACAGCACTGCAGAATGCAAAGAGAGTGCTGCAAGAAGAACGCGTCTCGCTGGAGCAGCGCACACAAGCAGAAAATATGCTGCAGAGTCAGCTGCAAGAATTGCGTACACATCTGCAGGACACCAAGGAGAGATGGGTGAATGCTGAGGAAAAGCAGCGAGTTCTGCTGGTAGAAAGTTTCCAGACTGCCTACAAAGTAAAGATGCTGCAAGAGTATTTGATACTTTAGAAATCAGGCAAATTACAGCATGAGGAGCTGAAGGCCACACTGAGCATAACCAGAGCCTCTCTGGAGGAGGAGCTTAGAGCCCAGGTAACCCTGTATGAGAGTGAGCACAAGGCAGTCCAGAAACTGAAGCAAGACTTAGAGGAGCAGAGACACTGCTCCATCCCTAACAGCCAGTACACCTCAGAGAAAGAGACCTGGAAAAGACAAGCTGCTGAGACGATAGCAAATGAATTTGCAGAGCTCCAAGACGTGATGAGGGATGCATTGAAGCGACTTCAAAATGATCTCAGTAAAGAGATGAAAGCCCTGAGAAGAGAATTGCAGTATGCACTTAACCAGGGATCTCTCACTGAGGAGTGGAAATTGCTGACAGCTGAACACACATCAAGCATCTCACAGCGCTGCTGATCGCTGAGCTCAAGACACAGCTTGCCAAAAAAGAGAGGGAGGAGGTGTCCGTCCGTCAAGTGGTTGGCCTGACACTGCGCTATAAGCAATGTCCAGAAGTCAGGGAGCACAGACACCAGGATGAACATATGAGGAGAAAAAACAATAACACAAATGATAGTGCAATCCTGTAGGGTAAAAAAATATTCCAACTGGGAATGGGGACATGCACAGTGGATGGAAACAAAATATAGACAGATAGCCACTGCTATAGTCCTATGGGGTAAGAGGCTGGAATATGATCAGGTATACACATGACACAGTGGTTGAAATCAAGAATGGCCACACAAATGTAGAAAATTATAAAAAAAGGGTTTAGTAAAATGACATCAGGAGGCACACGGATGCAGTGGGAACTTACAATCAAGCCCAAGAAATCAGGCAATGGAAATAGAGCTTAGTCTTAGTCCGTTGTGGGAGAGATAACCTGTATGCGTAGTAACTGCTGCAGGGGAGTCAGGCTGCGCCGGCGCTTCCTCCACTGTCAGCCTCCGCAGAACTTCTGGGTTAGATTTTCTCCACCAGTATTCGGCACCACGTGACTGCGTCACACTGCGGGCAAAGCAAGCTGCTATAAAACAGGAACCAGAAAGGCGCTACGTGCAATTAAATAAAATACTAACAATAATAACACAATATGTACAGGGCAGCCAGGAACACTAGCAGAACTATACCAGAGAGAACACAAAGAACATATACAGACCAGCGCCTAAAAAAGAGTCCAAAGTCCCTAATAGAGTCCAAACAGATGGAAGGGAAGATAATCCAGATGGTCCAATCACTGGAAGATCTCCAATCCGGGGGTCCGTGACATAGGGACAGAAACAAAGAAAAATAATAGTGTAATACGTAATGTTAAAATGGGACAAACAACTGAAACACTTAACAGAAGACAACCATAAAACAATCAAGCTGAAAGAAAAATAACTATTTAATAAAACAAACGGAGCCTGCTGCAGCGGGTCATCAAGGGGTTAAAACCCAAAACCCAACTTACAGCAGGACTGGAAAAAAACAAGCATGTGTGACCAAGTGGGGCAGACGCCGGCAGCAGTGGGGGGCCTCACGGGCTCCCTGATGTGTAATTTCTTTCCCTCTAACTTCAGAACACTCTCCAAGATGGACGCAGAGTAAGGGAACTCCACACTCTCCTGCTTGCCAGCACAGTAGCCTCAATGATGCTCAATGATGCTGCTTCCTGCTTCACTTGATTGACACTTCTCACAACCAGTGTAACTCCAAGGCACCGTGACCTCTGACCCTACGCGTTTCATGACTGACGTCACTTCCTCAGGGGATGATCCAGTGAAGGTGAAGTCCCATTATATACACTTCACATATCACTGGTTGGATAGAAATATCTAATACCAATTAAGTTTAAAACTTCAGTTTAAGACAATACCACACAGACCTTGACTAAGACTAAAAAAATACACATATACAGACCAATAAAACATGTTAAAAATGAAGATGAATTCTCATCTAAGACTGCATAGATAGCAGTAACAAAATATTAATGCAATAATAATAATCCTAATATAATAATCTATATTTTATAATGAATATATAAATAATAAAATAATTAATTATATTAAAATAACAAACTCATACTTATAATCCAACAATTAAATATAAAAATGATAATAATAATCATACAGAAAAAAAGAAACCAAGGGAATATAATGTAATTAAAAAGACCAACCATTGATACTGGCAATGATACATTCTTAAAAGAATGGTACAACATTCTTGATACTTGCACAGTCAATCTGATGAAGTTGCTAATTATACACCGGAAAAAACTATTATTACAAATTGGGTCACAAATCGATGATTTAGAAAATAAGCTTGACCCTTTCACTAACGATAAAGAATTACTCGAGTTAGAACCAAAAGTCAAAAAAAGGATAGATCAAGCAGAATCCGATTTAATTGCGAATAAGCAAAAAAAGTTTTTTCGTGATAAAATCAACTGACACCAATTGTCAGAGGAACTGGAGCAAAAAGACTATACAAGATGACCATAAGTCAAAACCTGGGAATAATAAAACCCACAAAAAGGGGCACCCTCATTCAAATCGATCATGGGGGGGTGCCACGAATAAAGTCCCTACCAATCAAATAGCTCCATTAGACATGAGTCAATCAGGTAGTTATCAACAGCAAAAAAGCCATCAAAATTTCCAACAGCAGAAAAAATCTAAAAGAACAGAACCAAATATTGAACATGTATCTTTGCCAGTTTTTACCAGCAATCAATATCATATTCTGTCCGAAATTGAGTCTGAAAGTGAGATAGAAAGTGTAGGATATACTCCATTACCCACTCCTAAAGTTAAAACAGCGTTTTCTTTTTTTAGAGTGGAGGAAGGAGAGAGAGCTTCTCTCTCCAGAGATAGAGATCAGGAATTCCCCTTTAGATTTGCAGCCCTTAAATTTGAAAAAAAGGAAAAACGACCTAGAGGGAAAAGAGGGGGTAGTATAAGAAGAAGAAATAATAATGGATTAGACCAACATTCTAATATCTTTAATATCAGTACACATAAGTTGACCAATGTTGAAAGGAAAGTCCTCGGTAAGGGCCTAAATTTTGCTCCTGTGTGTGGCCCCAATAGTTTTAATTTATATATTGATGTCCACAGATTTGCGAGGAAACTGGCACTGAGGAAATACTTTGTGAGAGATGCCGTGACAACGCAGATCTGTGCACCAATTGATGGGACCACACCGGGTGCTACACCTGTTGCTACAAAGCCCATGTTTTTTTTAAAAACCATCAACCTTTTATCCAAAGTTTGCACAGGGACACTTAGTAAATACATTTGTTGAGATGGTCACAAAGGATCTAGAGTCTAGTCGGACATTCAAAATCCGACATGACAATTTGAGAAAATTGGAAAAGAAAGCATTGGCTCTCTTAGAGGCAAATGAGAACATAGTTATTAAACCTGCTGATAAGGGAGGGGGTATTGTCATCATGGATCAGGTCTTCTATATTAAAGAGTCACTACGAATCCTAGGTGACACTGATACCTACCTTCCTTTATCTAGTGATTCCTTGAGTCAGTTCAAGCAGGATATGCTGGCTCTTCTAAACAAAGGGCTCACCGAACTAGCCATTACTGCGGACGAATTTGACTTCTTGAGAATTGCATTTCCACGCACTACACTTGTTTATTTTATCCCCAAAATTCATAAGCACCTCACTCACTCACCGGGTAGACCTATTATTTCAGGGATTAAATCACTCACATCTAATTTATCACAATTTATTGATTTTCACCTTCAACCTTTTGTGTGCACAACTAAATCCTTTTTATGTGACACTATACATGTTTTACAGATACTGCGAGAGGTGGAATGGCGACCAGGGTTTGTGTGGGTGATAGCTGATGTCACTTCTTTGTACACCGTCATCCGACACGACCAGGGCTGCCAGGCCAACTCTTGAGTACTGGACACCAACACTGACATCACACCAGGTTTGAAATGTTTTCTGTCAGATAGTATATTACACATTCTCACTGATAATTACTTTTGTTGCAATTCACAATTTTATTTACAGATTTGTGGGACTGCCATGGGTACGAAATTTGAGCCCAGTTACGCCAATCTCTTCATGAGCACATGGAAGGAAGATTACATTTGGAACAACTGCCCACTGGGTGCAAACTTGGTTCTATGGTGTCGCTACATTGATGATGTGGTGTTTATTTGGTCTGGGATTCTGCAATTGTTAGATGAGTTCATCAAATATTTAAATAATAATGACAGGAATTTAAAATTCGTGTGTCATTTTGATGAGCAGCAGATCGATTTTTTAGATCTGAATCTATACATTGTCGATAACAAAATTCAGACAAAGCCATTCTTTAAACCTGTCCAGGCCAATAACTATCTAATGGCGGATAGCCATCACAATCCCCAGTGGATCAGGAATATTCCCAAGGGACAGTTTGTGCGCCTGAAACGTAACTGTTCCAACTCCTGGACCTTTGTGAATCAGGCAGAAGAATTGAAACAGAAATTCATCCAAAGGAAATATCCGGTAGAGCAATTAAATCAAGTTATGGGCCAGGTGGATTCTATTGATAGATCCACATTACTGGAGTTTCGGAAAAAATCCAGATCCAAGGGGGATGACAATATATAATTTGTCACACAATATAATCAGATGGCACCATGTATTAGACATGTGTTTAAGAAGTATTGGCCTTTTGAGAGATAACACTCTGGCACAGGTACTCACCCCCACACCGAGTATAATTTTCACTAAGGCCACCAACCTCAAATCTTTACTAGCACCTAGTTGCCCACTGTCTAAAAAGAAGTCTCATTCGTCTCATGCAGTTAATGGCTTTTTCACATGCGCAAGATGCACAGCATGTAAATATGGTAAACCAGGTACTATGTTCAAGTCCAATGTCACTTTAAAAATGTATCAAATAAAATCCTTTATTAATTGCCATACAGTTTATGTAATCTATTTGCTGACCTGTCCCTGTGGCTTACAGTATGTGGGACACACAGACAGGTCCTTCCAAAGAAGGATATACGAGCATGTGTATAACATTAAAAAGGGTCTAATAACCCACAGTGTGTCAAACCATTTTTTTTAACTTGACACAACAAGGACCCTACTTGTCTTTGCTGTCAAACAATTGAAATTGCTGCTACCAATTGGAGGGGGGTGATAAACTCAACCAGATTAGCTTTCTGGATTTATGAGTTTAGAACCCTCTCTCCAAATGGATTACATTTAGACTTTGATCTAGGGGTCTTTCTTACCAAATAATATAGGGTCTTTTAAAATAGTTTATAGTGTTGCACTTTTTAATTACATTATATTCCCTTGGTTTCTTTTTTTCTGTATGATTATTATTATCATTTTTATATTTAATTGTTGGATTATAAGTATGAGTTTGTTATTTTAATATAATTAATTATTTTATTATTTATATATTCATTATAAAATATAGATTATTATATTAGGATTATTATTATTGTATTAATATTTTGTTACTGCTATCTATGCAGTCTTAGATGAGAATTCATCTTCATTTTTAACATGTTTTATTGGTCTGTATGTGTGTATTTTTTTAGTCTTAGTCAAGGTCTGTCTGGTATTGTCTTAAAGCTGCAGTTCAGTCAATATCCTGCATGTGTGTTTTTTTAAATAAATCAGTTCTGCAGAAAGAAAAAATACTTTTAGCATTTTCTGTTTTTAAAAAAACAACTTTGAAAGACCAATTTTCTTGTATTCTATTTTAACAGCCATTTGCTAAGGCACTGCCCCTTCATGTCCTGTCACAAGCCCTGGCACACCCCTTTGTCAGCCCTGCCCTCCCTCTAGCACATGTCAGTGCAGGATTGCTCATGAATATTCATGAGCTTCCAGTGACAGACAAGCAGAATATAAACAGATCCCTTCACTAATTATGTCACCAAATTTCGACCTATCAATACATGGAGAACGAATTGACCTGCAGCTATACAGTTCTTTAGGTAATTAGAGATTGCACACATAAAACTATTGAAGTAAAAAAATAAATTAAAAAAAAAAAAAGACTGAACTGCAGCTTTAAGCTGAAGTTTTAAACTTAATTGATATTTATATCCAACCAGTGATATGTGAAGTGTATATAATGGGACTTCACCTTCACTGGATCTCCCCTGAGGAAGTGACGTCAGTCACGAAACGGTCAGAGATCACGGTGCCTTGGAGTTACACTGGTTGTGAGAAGTGTCAATCAAGTGAAGCAGGAAGCAGCATCATTGAGCATCATTGAGGCTACTGTGCTGGCAAGCAGGAGAGTGTGGAGTTCCCTTACTCTGCGTCCATCTTGGAGAGTGTTCTGAAGTTAGAGGGAAAGAAATTACACATCAGGGAGCCCGTGAGGACCCCCACTGCTGCCGGCGTCTGCCCCACTTGGTCACACATGCTTGTTTTTTCCAGTCCTGCTGTAAGTTGGGTTTTGGGTTTTAACCCCTTGATGACCCGCTGCAGCAGGCTCCGTTTGTTTTATTAAATAGTTATTTTTCTTTCAGCTTGATTGTTTTATGGTTGTCTTCTGTTAAGTGTTTCAGTTGTTTGTCCCATTTTAACATTACATATTACACTATTATTTTACTTTGTTTCTGTCCCTATGTCACGGACCCCCGGATTGGAGATCTTCCAGTGATTGGACCATCTGGATTATCTTCCCTTCCATCTGTTTGGACTCTATTAGGGACTTTGGATTCTTTTTTGGGCGCTGGTCTGTATATGTTCATAAAGCCTAAATATTTGACAGTTTGTTGCGCCATCTGTACCTTGTGTGGGGAGACTCTGTGACCTGTAGCAGCAAGATGTTCCAGCAGACTGTGAGTGTCCAGAGTGCATGCTTCTTCCGTTTGGCTGCACAGTAGTAAATCATCCAGATACTGCAGCAAAACAGAGCCACCGGGCGGACACCAGTCAGCAAGAGTCATACGTACTACAGTGGAATAGGTCGTTGGTGAGTCGCAATAACCCTGTGGTAATCTACACCACCTATACTGAGAACCTTTGTAGTGAATGCAAATAGGGGTCTTGTGTTGGGGTGCACCGGAATGGAAAATAATGCCGAATTTAAATCTATTACTGTGAAATATGTCGCTGTTGCTTGTATCACTGTAATAATCACTGTTACATCTGGTACAATAGGCGCTAATGGTTGCACTAGCTGATTGACTGCGCGCAAATCTTGCGTTTAACGCCATTGAGAACTGTTAGTTTTCGGTACAGGGTTAACTGGTGGGTTGTATGGTGAAACAGTTGGTTGTATCACGCCCTTTGCAAGTAAGTCCCTGATGATAGGTTCTGTTCCTGCCTCTTTTTCTGCAGATAGTGGGTATTGTTTAATAAAAACCGGACTTACTCCTGGCTTTAATGTAGCTTCATATGGTGTGCATGAGATAAGACCTGGGTCAGTGTTAGATGTTGCCCATACCCGTGGGCCAACATCTTGTAATGGAAACGGTATGTCAGAGGAATAGAGATTCCATTCTATATCCCATACATCGTCAATAGGTAAGTATTTGTCCTATAGTACAAGCTGCTGTCCCTGAGCCCATACAAAAGCCCCTTTGTCTGATGCAATATATACAGTTGTTGGTGTGATCCATTCACCTTCGATACGAGCAGAGACAGCCATGTGTGCTCTTGGATCATGCATTTCAGGTTCTGGATCATAAATGGTACATGAAATGGGTTTAGCAAATGTCATGTGCGTGTACTGCACGTCCCCGTGAGAAGCAAAATCTGACTATTTATTTCATTGTTTAACTAATTTCTCTGGCATGGCTAGCCTTCGGACTTTTAGTCTGCTAGTATCATGCTGAAAGAGAGAGAGATCATAATCATTTGGGGAGAGATGTGGGGAACTTACGTTTACTGTTGGTAGTTCCCATAATGCACACAATACAATTCTTATATCACTCTTATATCACTCACTAATAATGATATAAGCAAGCAAGCACAGCACAGCAAATATATATAAGCAAAGACAGTGTTCTTATGCACTCTATATATATATATATATATATATATATATATATATATATATATATATATATATATATATACAGGGTCGACAAACCTATACATTTGATCGACCGGGCGAGGGATTAACCCGGGGCGAGTAAATATTGGCCCAAGCAGCACACGTTTGGTACTAGGTGGCGAGTAGATTTTTTGTGTGGCGAGTAGATTTTTTGGTGATTTGTCAACCACTGTATATATATATATATATATATATATATATCTCCATTTCTTTTTTTTCTCTTTTTTACTTTTCCACAGTCACCTTAGAGTATTCCAGATATACACTTATATCTTATTCCTTTGTCCCAGTCAGGTATTTTAACCCTGACTAACTATATGAGTTCACAACCCATATGTTTATGACATTTTCCAGTAAGGGGGTATAACTATAATAGGTTTTCTGGATAATAAGACACCGGGGGGATAATACAGATAAATAGTATTGTGTACTTACCCCGATGACACCTTATCCCACTGCTGACACCACTTGTAAAATTGTCCTATACTCCAACGTTAGTATGGACCGTCCCCTTCAACTCGGAAGACCCTCCCGGGAGGCCAAGACCCTCTAGGGTGCTGAACAGGAAAAGAAAGAACGCTCAGAGGTGAAGTAAACGAGTCAGTCACAGCTTTGTCAAATACTTCTCCTGTTTATGCTTGGTTACAGTCGAGTTTATATAGCTGAGCAAGCGAGTATACGTGCAGAAAACTTTATTTCTCATATTCTGGCATTAACTCCTTATCTAGAAGTCACAATAGTCTGTCTTTGACAGAAGTCATATATTCTGACTTGAAATGCTGAGATAGCACACATGTGAAATTGCGTATGTGTCCAGACTTCCTGCTTTTACTTCAGGAACTGACACACATTCTGGGCGTTCAGCCAACATATATGAGGCAAAAGCAGTAAACAACAAGATGGCGATATTAGTACAAAATAACTTCATAAATCAATATGGAGTACCCCCTTAAAGTACACATTATCAGTGCCCCAGGTCATTCCCGAGCAGGATACCAGTGTCTAATCTAGGTAACGCTGGTGCGTTTCTCTTCGACCAGCGCCCCAGTCAAGAATCACTTGGGCAACCTGTAGGGACCTGGGGGCACCATCCTGCATGGTCACTGCATCACCATCCCTGGGAGCAGGTGCTCTGGGCTGACCATATCAGGTCACACCAGAGTTCCCATAGCCCCAGTGTCCATCAGGCCGGCCGCCTGCCGATCTCCTATGGTCACCAGGCGGAAGTGCCTTCGCCGCACATCATTTGGCTGCAGCCCGACAGCTGCAAATTAGTGCCCGTCTGTGGCCTCCTCTATGTTGCTGGTAGCTGTGTTGGGGACTGCGGGCTGGGTCCTCTGATGTACCTGCTGCACGGCTTCTTGCTGCTCCTCTGTTGGGACCAATCCCATGTAGACGATTGGCTTAGCAGCTTGGGAACGTTGCCCCAGATTGGGGTGACCAAAATAGGGAAGATTAGGGCAGTCTAGCCACAGATGTCCTGGATGGTTACATTGGTAGGACCGGCACTTGTAGGCAAACTCGGCAGGCTTGGCTGCACTCCCCCAGCATGCGATTTGGTCCACTATGTTGGTGTACTCAAGGGAGGACTGGCTGTGTTGGGGGGCCGGGCTGCCGGATCCTGAGCAGGATGTAGGACTAACTTCTTGAACTGTGGCTAGGTAGTCACATACTCATCTGCCATCATGGCAGCCTCTTGGTAGGTGGATGGTTTGTGATCCATCACCCACTCACGGATGTCCGACATACACTTTAAATGTAACTGCTCCCTAACAAAGAGATCCAGCCGTTCCCAGAATATGGCCATCTTGCACCCGTCCACCCACCGACAGCTCCGGTGGGCTATGCAGGAGACAAACGCCACATGGGTGTTTGGCACCCTTATCCAGCATCCAGAAGTGCTCTTGGTAGGCCTCCGGATTGAGGGCTTCCTGGGACAACAGGATTGTCTTCACATGGTAATAGACCTGTGCCTCCTATCTTTCAATTTCCCGGAAGGCAATCTGTGCCTTCCCACCAAACTGGGTGCAGATACTTCACTCACTCCCGCAAAACATGCCACACATACTGGTTTTCAAAGTCTCTTAAGAACGTATCAATGCCCTTTCAAAATTTTGTTAGGACACCCGGGCGGGAATAGGTTGGGAACCACCACTACCGGACAGAGAGGAGGCGGAAATGGGTACCGGAGACCGTAGGGCTAACTGACAAACTGGATACGGTGCTCCACTGTGGAGTCCTGTCCCAGTGTGGCAAACAAAGCTGCAAACTCACCAGGGGTATTAGCAGCTGCTACTGGGGCAACTATGGGAAGATTACCGGGCTCCCCTTCCTCTGCATCGAGGTCCTCTTCATGAGCAGCCACAGCCAAGACCACCTTGATGGTCTCGGCCAGGTTACTGCTCCAGATCCTCGGTGAGGAGTGCCGTGGATCGGCCGACCATCTGCAGTCCGAAGTGCTCACAGCAGGTAATCGAATTACCGGGGCTGCCACCATAAAGATAAATACACATTTTCAGTACATTATATTTCTAGAACTTGGCCTCTGGAACTTGGGCAGTAAATCTTGTTCTTCCAACTTGGTTTTAAAAATTGTTCTCGGAACTTGGTTCTAAATCTTGGTTGTAGAACTTGCTGGCTAGGCAATACCTTGTATAGAGAAAATACCTTTGTTATAATACACACACATCCTCGCTAAACAGGCTTGTTTAGCGGGGAAGAATTACAGTTCTCCCGGTAATAAAGTCCAGAAACATTTCATATAAATTTCATCCCATTGTGCCCCCCAGTATCCACTATTAGGGTCCCAGTTTTCTACCTAAGTCACATAAAGGGTCAAAACATACACACTTTCCCCCGGCTTGTGAGTGCATATAAACAGCCAAGGAACCACGGTTTTAAGGGTAGCTAGCCGAGCTTCACCTTTATTGTGACGACTGGCTACTCCTACCATCACAGTATTACTTACTACTGATTGATCCCTTACTGTAATGTGAAAGACATGGTCTATAGTGCTTTCTAATCTTATAAGGGTACACATGTAAGCATGTCACATATGTTATTTAGCTAAGCTATTTAGTGAGTACCTCACCTGTATGTGAGAGTGCACTGAATATATAACAGTATTGTTTATTCTGTCTGATGTTCAAGCTGGTGTCCAAAGTGACATGATTGCTATCTAGTGAATTATATATGTACTCTATTGTCATTTACCCGGTTTATCCACATCCCTGAGTCCACAAGGCCAGAAAGTCCCACTACCTGGGATGTAGCTATGATAGAGCTGACATTGGGAACCCAAGTGATTTGAACCGGCGCTAAAACCCCACACAGCACTAATAAATAGTGCAACAAAAATGTATTACATGAAATGGTGTGTAACCCAAAAAAATACTTCTCAACCTTCCAAGGAATATGCAAGGATTCCCTACAAAGAGCTGACATTGGGGTCAGGTGATTGGGACACATGGTCCCCCTTCAGTCTCTCATGCCTGGGCAGTATGGTCAGGAAGCTTTTGTTTACCTTTCGCTTGCTGTCTGCCCAGCACCTTTTCCACACGTCAATGCTGTGAATGGCTTTCCCTAAGACATTTAGGTGCTCCTGTGTGTCCCTCCAAATCCATGGTGCAGTGCTGATCCTGGAGCAGAGAACCCCAAATAATTTTGAGTGGTTTCTACCACCCCATTAATTAAAATCTCCAGGTCCTGATCTGTGACTTTCTGGCTACATATTCTTCTAGCCTCAGCAGCAGAAGCAGTCCCAGCAGTATACGTACAGTAGAAGCCTGCTCAGCCCTCTCTACTGTTTTGCAGTTTAAATGAAATGGCTGAAATGGTTGAATTTGAAACATGCTTATGGGTGTCCTGATACTGTAGGTCACGCTAATGCGTAACATATCACAAAATGGCGTGCACTAATAAGACTTTTTACAGTACCTATGCGCATGTGCAGTGTATTGGAGAATGCGTCTCTGAGACATGAAAATCCCCATTAATTATGCCACTACTATGATGAATTGATGTTGTTTTTGCATCTCATTAGCGTTGAGGATATCCGTTAATGAAAACAAAAAATAACGTCCATTCCCAATCTCGGCAACGCGCATTATTAGCGCAAAACTTGCAGATTTCTGTGGATCTACCCCATAGTTTCCAGTTTTTATTTTTGATTGTAAAAAAAGTTGAATTGTAATTGTATCTTATTCCTTACTCATTAGGAAATGTCATTTCCACTCCATAAAATAATTATAAGATTTGTCAGCTTGTGTGCAGCTATAGTACATATTACAGATTATCCAAACCCCTTTTTCTGTTTTTTTTTCAGCCTCCATTCTGACCGTGGGTGTTTTTCTTTAGATGTTGTGATGGTAGTGATAGCCGGCCTTCATAATAAATGCGAAACCTGGCATGCTGCCCCCAACAACCGGGTGTATGTAAGCCCATAGGGCCGGTAAAGTAGTTTTACGGTATCCCCAGTAAATCATGTTTCCCTAGCCATCTCTGTAAGCTCATAAACTGGCTATGTCCTGTGTGTGTTAGACCCCTTAAGGGAAATAGCTGCAGAACTAGGACTTTCGAGACAGGAGTTTAAGGGTGGTTGTTGGGGGACAAAAAGTGTTAAAATGTTGATAAAGTGTTGCTGTACTGTATTGTATTGTATGTCTTTATTTATATAGCGCCATAAATGTACATAGCGCTTCACAGTAGTAATACATATCATATAAAAAACAAATAATATAAATAACATGTGTCTTAAGGTGAGTCTTAAAGGTGGATAGCGAGGGGGCTAGTCGGGTATTGAGGGGAAGGGCATTCCAGAGGTGTGGGGCAGAAAGTGAGAAAGGTTTAAGGCGGGAGAGAGCTTTATATACAAAGGGGGTAGAAAGAAGTTGAGCAGAACGCAAGAGTCGGGATGGTGCATAGCGAAAAATTAGGGCTGAGATGTAAGGAGGGGCAGAAGAATGTAAAGCTTTAAAAGTGAGCAGGAGAATTGAGTGTGAGATATGGGATTTAATCGGAAGCCAGGAGAGGGATTTCAGGAGGGAAGATGCTGAGACAGATTTAGGAAAGAGTAGAGTGATTCTGGCAGCAGCGTTTAGGATAGATTGTAGGGGAGACAGGTGAGAGGCAGGAAGGCCGGACAGCAGGAGGTTGCAGTAATCGAGACGTGAGAGAATGAGGGCCTGAGTCAGAGTTTTAGCAGTTGAGTAACAGAGGAAAGGCATATCTTTGTGATATTGCGGAGGAAAAAGCGACAAGTTTTAGAAACGTTTTGAATATGAGAGGAGAATGAGAGAGAGGCATCAAGTGTAACCCCTAGGCAGCGTGCTTGGGCTACTGGGTGAATGATCGTATTTCCAATAGCAATGTGGATGAGGTAGTAGTTGCTGACCGGTTCTATCTGTAGTACTGTAAATGTACCCTCGAATCGTGCATGTTTTGTGGGTTTGCGTCTATGGATAAAGACGGTGGGAACTATGCAGTAAAGGTTCATTTAAAAAAATCTCTGGGCTATTAAATCGCCGTTTTTGTGAGCATTGCTATCACGGTAATCAGAAGGCGTTGATTACCTGTGATAGCAAAATTCATAAAACGGACGAGTTTCTGTGGCGTGATGATCACCTCTCTGAAAAGGCCTTACCCGGCGATTCATTTCTGCTGCAGAAAGAGCTGCTCAGAGAGAGCCGCCTCTCCCAGCGCAAACCTTGCCCGAAATTTATATTTTGTAATATATATTTAATTACTAGTGTAGATGAGCATTGGGTCTCCGGAGCAGAACCGCGTTGATTTCAGGTCCGGGGACCCCCTGCTTCCCGAGATACATGCCCCATTATGGGACGCCGGTTTCTCCTATGCATTTGATTCCCACAGTCACGTGACGCGGGACATTTACATGCATATGAGATACCGGCACACCATAACGGGACCTATATCTCTGTTAGCAGGGGATCCCCGGACCTCAAATAAACAAGGTCACATGGTTTTGACAGTGAATCAGATGGCTGTTGAACCGTTTTCAGCCCAAATGTGATGTCACATGCCATATTTAAGGCTGTGACGCCTCATTTGAGCCCAAGAAGCCGACGAGACAACATCGTGTTGTGGATCTACTATTGGGTTTTTTGCTTGACAGATGAAAACAGAGGATTAAGAAAATTAAGAAATAATTACAGAAGAAGATACAAGCGGATTGAAAAGAAAAGAAAGAAGAATTGGGGTACCTGATCTGGATCTTCATGGCGGATGGCATCAGATGGAGTTTGAGGCCTTTGCAGTATGTGAGATTCCTGACCCTGGGAGTTGTAGGGCCAACGCTTCTGAAGGTAAGTTAAATATTGAATGTATGTAATGTATTTTTTACAGGTTTTTTTATTGTATTTCTTTATTTTTATGTTTTTGATTGCCCATTGACTGCCAATGTATTAATCTGTTCCCGTTTTGGATACAGTTTAATACAGTGGTAGCCAATGCTTTTTTGGCAAATTGCTTATTTTCTATAGAGTTTAATTTTTCTGATTTGGCATGATTGTTTGGCTTATATTCTGTGTTATGTGGTTGGCTTGTTTATTTTTATGGTTTACATTGATTAGCGTTTTAAAATATTTCTTTGTTTGCATGGCTCTTGGTTTGACTTGATTTGTTGGATAATGGTTTTATTAATTAATTGCTTTGTTGGCTACTGGTTATAATTAATTAATTGTTTTGTTGGTTATTGTTTTTATGTAATTGGTTGGCTAGTGCTTGTATTTATTTCATTTGTTGGCTAGTGTTTTGATTTATTGAATGGGGTTGATTAGCTGCTTGTGTATACAGATGAAGCAGCCATTATTTTAACAAATCATGCGGTGTATACCTCGGAATAGCCATGTCATGGCGCGGAATTTCTTCCAACCGCACTGCCTTAAGGCGCGAGTGTAGGCGAGTGCATAAAATAAATGAAAAAGAGAAGCGCAATACTAAAACAAAAAGAGCTCCTCTGTGCAGCTTTAAAAAAACGATATCTAGAATAACGTGTACAATTGTTAATGTGAAAAATGAAAGCGCAATAGAGTGCTAACCACACTAAAACTCAAACCAAGATATACCCAGTTAAATGTGGTGTGATGGTGATTAAGTGAACAATTCACTCACATGATGTCTGCAGGGAAGTGTCTGATCATGCGTGACTCTCTCTTAAGAAATACAAGAGGAGTACATAGCATAATACAATTTAATGCACAAACACATGGATATCGGACAGGGGAAGGACACACTCACATTCTCCCAAATGATTGATTGCAATACGTGCTTGGCACACTTTCGCCACTCTGGGACTGCCCCTGGCACTGGTTCGTCTGCCGCCTGGATGCTACTATCCATGATGTTCAATGGCGGCCGTCGGCACTTCCGCGTCCGCGTGCGAAGCAGGGTATGGTGGCTCACTAGAGACTGGACTCTTCCTCACCGGCTACGGAGTCTTCAGAGGGCCAAAAACCCTACGCATTTCGCCTACTATCCAATTCGGCTTCCTCAGGGGTTGTGGATGATTCTAATCTGCCCTTAGCTAGTACTTATACACATATCAATCACACAAACTGTCCAATCAGAAAGTACGCTAGAGGTGTTATCCTGATAGCTTCTAATTAGATCTCATGTGGTTACTACTGTATTTATCAAATATTTTACCCGGAAGTAATATATTGAGAGTTACCTCTCGTTTTCAAGTATGTCCTGGGCACAGAGTTAAGACAAATAATACATGGTTACACATACAGTTACATAAATGAACAGAGTATACATTATATACAAGACATTACAGGCACAGTTAAAGATAATATAGATTATGGGCGTATGAAACAGTTACAGACCAGATTAAAATGTGTGACAGCCTTAGATTTGAAAGAACTTAAACTGGTGGTGGATGTGAGAGTCTCTGGTAGGTAGTTTCAGTTTTGGGGTGCACGGTAAGAAAAGGAGGAACGTCCGGATACTTTGTTGAGCCTTGGGACCATGAACATGCTTTTGGAGTCTGATCTCAGATGATAAGTGCTGCATGTGGTGGGGTGAGGAGCGTGTTCAGGTAGCTGGGTAGCTTGCCCATAAAGAATTTGAAGGCAAGACAGAAAAGGTGAACACTAGCATAAAAATGCATATGCACACAGGGGAAATAGATTAATTGATTCATAAACAACTTTAATACTAAACAATTTAATACAAATAATATTAAAATCTGAATCTATATATCACAAGAATAAATGTCACTACTAATAAGATATCACATTGAGATGAACTACCTAAACCATAATTTAATACAATTTAATACAAATAATATTAAAATCCTAATCTTTATATCATATGAATAAAATGCAAATAATACTATTACTAAGATATCATAATAAGATTAGCTACCTAAACCATAATGGATAGATCACTAAAGGGTAAAAAGAGAGAAATGTTAAAAACACATTAATTGAAGTGGCAGAATACAAGGAAAAACCAATGGGTAAAAATATTGCATAAAAGGGAGGCAAATGTTGTCTAATACTACCATGTTATTAAAATATTAAAATTAAATTAGAAATATATACTGTAAATACTTAAAAATGCTTAAAATATATAAGTTATATTTTAATTATACTAAAAATAATTACATATAAATTTAACTTTCATCACAAGAAATTTGGGTTTAATCCAAAAAGGAACTGAGTTCAAAATCAACATTTAAACCCAGTGGCTTTAATGTTTTGAGTCTATATATCCATAGGGTTTCTCTCCTTGACAGATCTTTCTCCCTATTGCCCCCTCTCCAATTTCTGGAGACGGAGACTATGCCCCTGAAGAGTAAACTCACTGGATTAGAATGGTGACATAATTTAAAATGCAAGGATACATTGTGTGTTTCAAGACCTATTCTAATATTACGTAGATGTTCTAACATCCTAATTTTTTTTTTTTTAACTTATTCTTTATTTGAGTTTTTGTTAAGAAAAGTAAGGAGGGGGATACAGAACATAACATCCTAATTTTTAACGGTCTGGTAGTGAGGCCTACATATTGTAGGCCGCATGGACACTCCAATAGATAAATTATAAAATTAGAATTACAATTTATCAGATGTCTTATTGGAAATGTCTCCATAAAATGGCATTTTAGTGTTCTAGCTTTTAAACACCTGAAATTGACA
The DNA here is from genome assembly GCA_036426205.1 of Ascaphus truei. Taxonomy (NCBI): domain Eukaryota; kingdom Metazoa; phylum Chordata; class Amphibia; order Anura; family Ascaphidae; genus Ascaphus; species Ascaphus truei. Next base: position 90,812 of record WSYH01001049.1, on the reverse strand, counting down.
CAGTAGCACAGTAGCACAGTACTGAACACATTAAAATTCATTAATTTCATTGCATTTAATTGCACACAATCCATGAAATTCAAACAAAGCAACCGCGATAAACACGTGTACCTTGGTACGATTGGCTGCGTTCATGCCACGTGGAGTACAGCAGCGCACACGAAAACAGCGCTGTAATTTCGTATAAATGGCTGCTGCATCTGTATGTTTTATTATTGTTTATTTTTGGCCTTCATATATTTTGATTAGGTGCCCATTGAGTGGTATAGTGGCTTATCATGCCCATATTAAATGGGTATGATGTACCACTATGCCACTCAATGCGTAAAGGGTGGGTATAGTAGGTCCGGGGTGGGTGGTTAGGCCTCCCGGGTGGGTAGCAGGGCAGGGTGGGTTAACCTCTTAATTACTATAGCGTTATTAACCGCTAAGGTGATTAAGGGGTTAGGGGCTATTAGAATGTATTTTTCTATGTATTTTTTCTGGACCTGCAGTAAGCTGACGAGGACGCCTTCACATTGGCAGGGGTAAGTAGAACGGTTTTTATATACTTTATTTATGCTGCATGGCTAATGTTATGTTTAATAATGAGCAAATAATCTGTTATCCATATCTGGATAATAGTATTTTGCCCATTACTGTACTGTATGTGTTTGTTGGGGGGGTGTATTTATTGAAATGTAAGCCATGTTTTTGTTTTTTTAAATACAGGAATGGTACCGCAGGCCAGCAGGACCCACGGGGACAACCCGAGGACCCCTGGACACCCACGGAGACCACCTGAGGACCCACAGACACCTGCAGGGAGGAACTGGAGACCCCTATGGGACCCACGTGGACCCCCGAGCGCCCCCAGACACACATGGGAATGACTCATTGTCCCCCAGACACCCACATGGACCCCATTGTGGCCTGCAGGGACCCGTGGGGACCAACAGGAGGCCCACAGAGCATAGCGGGGACCACCCAAGGGCCCCCAGACACCCGTGGGTGAATTGCACACGTTTATGAACATTTCAAAAAGAGGCAATAAGTGGCTTATGGCTGCTCACTCTGCGATTTAGATTTTAACAAATTTTGGGGGGGGGGCAATTCAGTCATTTATCACCCGCCCACTTATCGACGCTTACTGAATAGAAGTACGCTTTTTGGGGCGATAAGTGCTAGATAAATGGCTTATGAACGCTTACTGCATAGGCCTCGTGTGTTTTATTAATGAAATAACCATATGTAACATCATGGCCCCGCCAGCAAGTTCTACAACCAAGTTTTAAAACACAGTGCAGAAGCCTGTTTTAAAACCAAGTTCTAGAATCCAAGTTTTAGAGCCCAAGTTTTAGAGCCCAAGTTTTAGAGCCCAAGTTCTCATTTTGTATTAAAATGTATAGGTATGTGTAATCCATCGCTATGGAGGCAGCCCTGGTAATAAGAATTCGTCTAGGTGCTGCATGGCAATGGCGGATCAAAGGGACGGATGGGTTAGGTGTCGGTCCATCTGGCAGGCGGGGAAGAGCGGAGGAACAGCTCTGCGGATGGGCTCTCAGCAGGTGAGACCCTTTGTTCTGGCCAGACTCTGTGGAGCCTACCCAGCTGGCAGTAATGGGCTGCCCAGGGAAAGCTGTTACTTAGACAGAGCTCGTACGCACGATTTCCATTGGCCCATTCATACTTCCTGCCTTGCCAGCAACCTGGGCCTAAGCATGCCCTCTACTTTGATTGGGTACAGCCAGACGAGCCTCCTGCTCGTGATTGGCTGTTGTGTGCAAACCCATGCTCTGATTGGTCACCAGTAACTCTTCCATTATAAACATAGCACAGTGAGGTCTATGTAAGGGGACTGCCCGATCAGAGAACAAGGGCATCCTAGGGCTTGGTCCGGTAAAGCACTGGAGGGCTTTTCAAAAGTGCTTTGCTCGGAATAGTAGATAACCCTCAAAAGGGAAAATGACTGGTGCTAAAATAAGTGGGAAACACAAAAAAGAAAGTAATTAACAGAAGAAATTCAGAGACCTTTCTATAATACAATGTAATATATGAAAGAGGCTGGAGAGAACCCTTATGCAAGACGTAACTATATAAAAGTACTTGTAGAGGATTTAGCATTGAACTGCGGTCAAATAACCATATATATATTCAAACGCATAGACATCACACCTCCAGTACAGGAAATAAGTCCAACAGCAATTGTGTAAGGAATCCTCACCTCAGTTTACTGCTTACCTTGCCTTACAGACCTGTGCAGTCCTGGAACACTCCCCTGATATCTACTGCAGCTGTGCAGGCTATTACCGCAGCCCCAGCCTGGGTTCAGTCAATAGAGCAATGCTGTCACACGCCCCTGCTGCTATTGGGTTCCTGACCTTTAAATACAAATTTCCCCAAAATGCTTCTCTGCCGAGCATAGTTCTTCTTGGATGTCACCAAGTGTTCTGCCACAAGCCCCTGGCTTGTTCTCTCGTTACTAACTCTGTTATTGTCCTAGTTCATGTTCCTGGTTCCTGTGCTGAAGCGTTGGATCTCCAGCGTAACTTCAGCTTCCTGTTTCCTGAGGCCTGCTGCCTTTCCCATAGCAGAGGCCTGTCTCTGGTTCCTGGGGCCTGCTGCTCTCGCTCCATTGCAGAGGCCGTGTCCTGGTTCCTGTGCTGAAGCGTTGGATCTCCAGCGTAACTTCAGCTTCCTGTTTCCTGAGGCCTGCTGCCCTTCCCATAGCAGAGGCCTGTCGCTGAGTCCTGAGTTATGTAGCTCCTCTCCCCGCACAGGCTCGTTCTGGACTCCTACACTGAAGCATTGGTTTACCAGTGCTGCCTGCCGGTGTGCCCACTCTGGTCAGCCTTCTCCTTCCTGAGACCAGCGCCATGGGCCGTGGATGCCACTCACGCAAACCCCGTTCCCGACCTGCAGCAATTTCGCTGAAGCAGGAAGGCCTGCTTGATCTCCTGTTGCCGACTCCCTGCTTGGACAACATTTACCATGATGACTCCTATCCTGGTCCTGGCTCGTCCACTGACTACACTGCTCTCTCCAGTCCCGACTCTGCTATGTACGACTACGAACTGCGCAATCCGGATCCGCCTGCGCTGTCTAAGGTTAGTGCTTATACAACCCCACCTCAGCCACGCGGTCCGACCCTGCTTTGTGGTGAGCACAACCGTGACAAATTGGCGTAAATACTCACAGTTGAATGAAATGGTTCTTGGTCACCCCCTAGTGAGAAGCACAACCAGAGGAGTTTCTTCACTTGCAGGGTAAGAGATCCTTGATGCTGAATCTTTCAAGTGCCTCTGTGTGCAAAAACGTTGAGAGAAATACCAGTAGAACAGACAGGGCATATAGCCCAGAAAAACGCTGCACCACAAATTACAAAAAAGCAAAAGGGAGAGAGTAAAAAACGATTTAATGTGCCAGTAAACGAGAGATTAACACAAGTGTTAATCTCTCCTTTTTTGGCACATTAAATCGTTTTTTACTCTATCCCTTTTGCTTTTTTGTAATTTGTGATGCAGCATTTTTATGGGCTATATGCCCTGTCTGTTTTGCTCGGAATAGCAAAGCACTTGGCACGGAAGTGCTGGAGAAGCCTAGCCTACCTGAGGACAAGTGCTACAGTCGCGGCCAAGTTCTCAGGACATGGCCAAGTTCTGAGAACGTGGCCAAGTCCTGAGGAACGATTTTACTTCCTCCAGGCTTAGTCCAGTGACTTGACCGGCGGGGGGCTAGGCATAGAGGTGCTGGAGCTGCCCGGACATGCAGAGGATAAGTGCTGGGAGCAAGTTTTCGCGACCAAGTTCCCAGACCAAGTTCTGAGAAATGGAAAGCGCTGAAATGAGCTGGAAGAGCACGGGGGCTCTCCCGAAAAGAGTACCATCTGTTCCTGGATGTGGAGCGGACAGGGTAAGCCTTCCTGAAGCAGGCGCCCTGCCCCTAGTTGAGGCTAGTGTCTCCCCCAGACCGCCAGTTGGTATGTATTCCCTTGTATTTGTACAGTTTTTATGTATCTACGGAGCTTGCCCAAATTAACCCCATTGTATACAACAATGTTGTCCTGCCTAGTGAATTGATCCGGAAGGTAAAAGGTGTTAAAAGTACTGGTCTCCCGTGACAGATGTATTTTAATGTTATATTCGTTATCTATGTATTTAAGATTATACTCTTTGACATTGATGAATATGAAGTTATTATAAAAAAATATTATTACAAAATCCATGTTTCATGTGCATGCAATTAGTGGATATTTCTCTACCTTGAGTGTTGTTTTTTTCTTGTTGACTCACAATTCCGTGCAGTGCACCTATAGTAACTAATACAATAAGAGGTCGAGCAGTGTTGTTTTGTTGTTTCTACATTCTACATTTTATCATATGTAAATTAGTTGAGAGAAATAAAACAACAATATAATGTCCATGTTATAATGTAAACCACCGAGATGGATCATCATTTTAGTTTATTTTTCTGAGCCCTTCTCTTTCCTGTAAGGAATTCTTTGTTGTTCATCTCTGGTCTCATGATGATAATGTAACACTTTGGTATAAATATACATACCAATAATCCAGTACTCGAAGACAAAATGGCAAATATTTCAACAGCCACCATGTATTTCCCTCGGGTGCTAAGGTAAGCAGGGATGAAAGAGACCCAAACCACCCCAAATATCAACATGCTAAAGGTGATTAGTTTAGCCTCATTGAAACTGCCTGGTAACTTTCTTGCTAAATAAGCTAGTACAAAACTCAAAGTGGCTAAAAGTCCCATATATCCCAGCATACACCAGAAGGCCACTAGTGCTCCCTCATTGCATTCGACAATTACTGTTCCTAGCTTAGATGTTCTGTCAATATTCTGGAAAGGGGGAGAGTGAGCAATCCAACTAATACATATAATCACTTGTATAACTGTGCACACAAGTACCAGTGTGTTTGGCACTCTAGAATTTAGCCACACAGGTCTGTTGCTCTTTGGCTGAGTGGAGTTGAAGGCGATCACCACCATGATGGTCTTCCCCAAAACACATGAAATGCACAGTGCAAAACTGATCCCAAATGTAATTTGTCGCAGGATACAGGTTATGTTAAGAGGCTGACCGATGAACAACAAAGAGCAGAGGAAGCAAAGAATTAGGGCCATAAGGAAGAGATAACTAAGGCCTCGATTATTAGCTTTGACAATTGCAGTTTCAGAGTTTTTCAAGAAAATCACTAGGATGCTCAGAGGGAGGAGAGCACCCATGATTGAGAGAGAGGCCAAAGTGCCACCTAACGGGTCTTCATAGGACAGAAACTCCAGGGATTTAAGCCTGCAGCCATCATGTCTTTCATTTGGCCACATTCCATCAGGACATTTCATACAACGTGTTGAATCTAAAGGCAGAGAAATGTCATAAATTATAAGCATTGTATTCATGAAAATGGCAATCTACATCTAATGTCACACTGAAACTAGTCAAGGGATGGCCAGGGTAATGTTCTTTTAAATGGTGATATTTTGTTATAGGAAGATCATTTTTAATTAGAACTGAGGATTAATGTCCTTTTGAAGAATCATCCTGAATGATTGAATCCTGAATGAAGATTCCATGGTGTACAATGGTTAACACAAGAGAATTGTAAGTATTTTACATTGATTATGTTGAGGTGTTGGAGCAGAAGTTTCTTCTTCACTGAGCCTTTGTGCTTTTGATAACTTAAGTCACCACAACTCTCTTGGAATGAGAGTGTCAGCTTGGAGGCATATGTTGTATTGAGCTACTCAACACTGCCTGACAATGTGAAATTAAACCAGTATGGAAATCCATGCAATTGCTGCTATTGGGAACCTTAAGTCAACACGGTAAATGATCCTGAAGGCGATGATGAATTTCTGTATGTGTAATGAGATGTGTAAATTGTTAATGTCAGTGTCACTATGACTCCATTAGGCTGAGTCCCCAGTCAGCACTGTGGCACGCGCGCCCGGCGGGGAGGCGACACTTGCACAGTGCTACACCGCGATCTGCGGTCTGAGGGGAGAGGAAATGTTTGCGACGGGAGGGGACGTGGCGGTAGGTTTGCGGGGGCATGGCCATGGTGTCCCGAGGCTAGTTCGCCCTCACTGGCTGAAACTTTGCTCTTAAATTTCACTGCCTGCCTGAAAACCTGTAGCGCACCGCAGGAGAAAGGTGTGCGACAAAGTAGGGACTGGGACCGGACTGATTGGGGGGGCAGGGCATGAATGCACAGCGCACGCCGAGGCGTGCGGTGTAGAAGTGACTGGGGCCGCCCCCTTACAAATGTGATGCTTCATGCTGTGTAGTGCTGTATTAAAGTATCTAAAGTATTAGTTCAGAAGGTTAGTAGCACAGACATACTGTTTCTGTAAGATACAGAAGGTGTGAGAGAAAACAAGTACTACAAGTAAGGGGGTCACTCCCAGTTCCCCTGATCTTCCCTTGCCCCCTGCCTTACCTCTGTGGCAGTGGGGGAAGGGAACGGCGACTTCTCCCGGTTGGTGCCGCCATCTTGGCTGGCGCCGTCGGGGTCCTGGTGCTCGCGCATGCGCGTAGGGTCGCGCATGCGCGTAGGGTCGCGCATGCGCAGATAGCCGCGGCGGCCATTTTAGTACAGAAAGAGAGGAGCGGAAGAGCGCGCGTGGCGCAGAGGGCCCCAATAGTTCGCGCAGGTGCAGGGAGGCTAGGCGGTGGCCATTACATAGTTGCGCAGGCTCAGTGGAGAGAACCGGCGGCCATTACACATCGCGCACGCGGCCCCAATGACAAAGAGGGCCATGGAGGACTACAGTCCCCAGAATGCACAGAGGCAGACAGGCCACCTGATGCCAGGCAGCCAATAGGGGGTGGAGCTTGTGGCTGACAGGAGATAGATGTGGCAGTTGGTGACAGTTGGAGCTGGGATAAGGGGGAGGGAGGTAGTGTGTAGGGAGCAAGTGGCTTCTTACACTAGGCCAGGTTACCCCCAGGCCCCAGCAAGGCCCAACTCACCAGTAGATGTGTAGCTGCTGTGTAGGGAAGGCCCTAAGGTAGGGACTTTACCCTTTTAGCAGTAGCTTAGTCAGTGAAACAGACGCTGCTGCGTGCTCTGACAAGGAGGGAGCAGTGTGACAAGTGTGTCTGGGATCAGACCTGCATCACTCAAGTTAGAGACTATCTGTGTGGTGATATCTGGATTGGGAGAGGACGCCATCAGCTGCGGATTCAGCGTTGGACGCAGACGGGTCCTTTCCTGTTGTTGCTGTACCGTGCTCAGGAACCCCGGGCAGGTATTTCTACAAGTGCACCAACTGTAACCTATATACCAGTTTCCTTACAGGCGCTAATCACGCCTACTGGATGGGTTGCTGGACTATTGGGACACTTGGATATAGTGGTGGGGTTTGTGGCCCAGTGAGGCCAGGTTAAGGGTGACATGGCTGTGTTGCTATTATTCATGTGATGGGATGTTATTGTTTTGCCCATATAGTAAACAGTTACATATATATACTTCATTGTACTGTATGTGTGTCCTATTTGTGGGTCCTGTGTCAGGGGTCATTCTATACACCTGGAATCCCTGCACAGGTGGAGGCGCTGTAAGCATACGTTCCAGGATACACCCCAAGCTCCCAGTGGCAGAGATGCAGGCCTCCTGTGAGCCTAACAGGTATTGCACCACACTGGTAACAGATGTAAATTTCCCCACATGGTCCCTATATTCGATTGGGGGGGGGGGGTGAATAACCGTTACACATTTTACTGTTATTTACCTGTTTCATTGCTAAACTCTTCTCCTGAACATAACATACAGTCAAAGCAGCAGACTGGCTGCCCTTTCTGATGAGCTTTCCTGTATCCTGGAGGGCATCTCTCACTGCATATGGATGTAGGAACCTAGAGTTAGTATGAGAGAAACAGTATGATATGTAGAGATATGCAATTTTTTCACCAACTTTCTCAAATCAGGTGAAATTTGCCAATTTTGTTTCACGAAAATGGCAAAGTTCGCAAATTTTATGCCCAGCATTAAGGGTCATTGTACATTGCAAATTCCAACATGGAAGCAAAAAAACATAAAGTCACATTGCTCTGTATATATTGCCATTTATGGAAAATTCTAGTGAAGTTCACAATGTCATCAGATACAAATGTTGTACGCAAGTATTTTCAGGTATTCCCAAGCAATGTGAACTTTGCAAAAATGTAGGTTAATCTAGGAGAAAATCACAAAAAATGTTGAGAAGCAAATTTAAAGACATTCTACTGATATTATCAACTTCCTACTAAACATTATCACTAACTCAGATGAACATGTCATGTCTCATATTGTCTATTGGTCACTTGGCATATGTAATTATGTGTTATTTTCTTGAAACATTCAGTTTCTTTAGGACATTTAACACAGTTGCAATCTATTAAATATATTGAAATGGATGCAAATAAAGGGGAGAATTTGAGATTCAGGGATTAATTACTAGTTTTTTTCCCCCGCAATATATTGGCTTAAGCGTTTACCATCTGCATTTGGCCTAGAAAAGGTAACAAGTGCAACACAATATCTCACCAGAAACACTTTTTGAGGTATTGATTGTCACTAAATATTGTACATATATATATATATATATATATATATATATATATACAGGAGGAATTTTGCTGACCTCTGTGTAGCCTCCACTCCAGAAAATAGTGTTATTGCTTCTAGTAACACCCCACTCAGATCCTTCCATGAAAATGCCAAGATTGACATATCTGCTTGTGCCGTTAGGGAGAGCTTGCCAGTTTACATATTCAAAGCGTAATGATTGATCTCCAAACTCATTAAAGAACACTTCCTGTCCAGCAGTATTGTTAAACCGGACCTGCTTTATGTAGTGTAATAGCTGAAAAGAGGATAAGAAATGCATTTTTTTTCACTGTTGTAATAGTTAGAATGTTAACGTTTCAGTTATGTTATCAATATGAGATGTTAAAGTTGTCAGGTCTCCCATATTTCATGTAGCTACTTAATGATCTTCATGGGTTTATAAAGCTGTAATGCAATTGAATGAGAAAGAAAGTTCGGGATTGTAAAACATGACAAAAACCCTCCAACATACAGGAATAATAAATAACACTTATGAGCATATTCCATGTCTCAGATAAGTCCAGAAACCCGCCTTACCCATAATCACACAGCATACAGTTGTTCCACAGCAGCCAGGGATTCTGGGTAATGGCATAAAATAGTAGTCATAGGCCCAGATCTACAGAGTTTCTTGATTGACATAACGCAGCCTTAATGTAAGTTAACACATCATAAAGTGCCAACGACAGCGGTGTAACTATCGCCTGGGATGCCCAGGCTCATCCCGGGGGCCCCAGCTAAGGGGAGCCGAAGAGAGTCAAGATCCTCCCTCGTAACTTGTGATGAACCCCCAAGCGGTTACAGATGCCCCCCGCTCTTCCACAGCGCAGTAAAACTTCATGCCGGGAGAGAGAGCAGGACCTCAGTACAGGACCTCAGTAAGAGAGCATCCCTCCTCCAAAAACACTGTGTGTCACATGACGAGCGACATCATGACACCACGGGAGGAGGACCAGCAGGTAAGTGAAATACCTGGGGGTCCTTTATGCTGTAATTATGCCACTGGATAACTGGTATCTTCAAAGCTCAGTAATAAAGTATTAAATGTTGCTTTCAGCCATAACAGTGCATTAACTATAAAAATACATTAGTGCTAATAATATGCAAAAGAGGTGCTCCCTCTAACAACTCCTATCCCCAGAGCTCCGCTATAGTTAACACAAGGATGTATTGATTTACTTAGTGTTACTTAGAGTATACTTAAAGGTGGCATTAGCTCTCTTGGTTTTAGGGGACAAAGGGAAGGAAGGAAAGTCTTATACTTATACTATCCCAAGTCCTATAGACACCCCCCTCCCCCCAACACACCTTAATACAACATGTGGAGAGACACCTTTGCACAAAAAGGAGCACACCTCAGATATCTGCTAATAACTGATATGGATATGCCAAATATATTGTAATTAGTTAAATTAGCATAAATCCCACGTATCTCAGGTGTTCCCCTGAGTGATAATATTCCCCTGAGTGATAATATTTAAAGCTAATTTAACAGGCTGTAACTGCTAATAAGATACTGTAACTAACAGCTGGGGTTTTTGCACACAATTAGCTTTGTGGATTCGCGTTAAACTCCTGGCACATAAGGTCCATAACTGATTTTCATAACAGTATATTATGAGCCCTGAGTTAATGGAGCTTTGTGGATCTGACCCATAGTGCGTCATTTTGTCCCATTATCCATTTTAACATGGATCCCAATAAACCATCACACTCTTAGCTTATTCTTATTCTATCGGCCGTTTCAGCTGATTTAGAATAAGCCCCAAAGGGATGAAACAGCTGTTTTGTCCTTTTGGACTGTAGGTTTTCTGGCCATGCATTTTATTGTAACAACTGTTTGTGGACCTGTCTGAAACGTGAATCAACTGTACTCATAAGTATTCTTTATCATTACTGAATGAGAAAAAAAAACTGGCAGATGGGGCATTAAGTTTCCCCCCAAACCCCCTCCCTATTCAGGGAATAAATAAGGTGGATGTACAGCAATAACATAACTGGTGGTGCTATTGCTTTACAGAGGTTTTCTGGTATGTTGCTATCTTCAATAGCAATATAAACACAGCCACCATCTCTCATATATTACCAGCAGTAAGGTCTTTTGAAAACAGAACCATTCAACTACTTGCAGAGGCGCAGAAACACGTGGAAGGATGGTTCCAGCAGCAGATCTATATACACTCACACATGGAGCGGACAAGGCCAGACGAGAGGACAAAGCCGGATGGGCGGACAAGGGAGAGTGAGCAGACAAGGTGATTACGCCACAACATGTGCGGACGCGTTGCCCTCATCAAGTGATGTGGGCGGCCACAGCAAGGGGATGATACCCGCTTTAGCGTTGCAAAGGGGCATGTCAACGCATAGATATTTAAGGCCATCGGCTGTCGCGGACAAGCCGGTGAGGGTTCAGCCCCATTGTGTCATTTCCGGTTGGGCTGGAAACGTCTGAGATGCAGGCGTATGTTGGGCATTTAATGAGTCCAGGTATAATTATGACAACTACCGTTTCCGGCACACCTGCTCCTCGTGTGGGGGCCAGCATATAAGGACAACATTTTTGAGACGGACAAGCGTGGATTTAAGGGTACAGGGTGAAAAGGTTGATCAAAAGGACGACTTCTCTGATAACAGTTAGGACAATGGCACCATGGCTGGCAAGGTACCCGAAGAGGGAGGCAGCCCAACTACTTATGACTGGGTTTAAAGAGGGGTTCAGGATTCCGTTTCAGTATGAAACGGGATCAAATTGCGAACAAAATTTGAAATCGGTAAGGATAAACGGTAATGTCGCTAGGGAAAAAGTGGAAAAGGAATTCAAATTGGGGAATATGGTAGGCCCCTATGCTCCCCCCCCCCTTTTTTTTTTTTTACTAATCTCATGATTTCCAATACAGAGGTGGGGGCCTTCAGGTTAATCCGGCACCTATTCTACACAGAAGGGTTGTCAGTTAATAATAACTTGGACTTTTGTTGCGTAACTTATGCGAATCGCGACCAGGCTGAGACGTTAGTGGGGGAATTCAATTTATTTGGTCAGAAGTAATCGAAAGAATAGTGGGGAGGGGTGCATGGGTCCCAGGTGCAGTCAATCGAACATGCATTAAAGACGGTGGGGAACTTTATAACACCATGCGGGGGATGGTTCATTAAACACCCGGACTTCAGTTACAGGATTCCTGGCTTATTTATGTAACGGTCAGACCCCCACCCAATCTCATATTGGCCACTGTGGATGTAATCTGCTCCCAATTACATGTATGTGTGTTGTGGTGCACCTGCTGGCAACAGGACTCCTGAGTCTCCCGCGTGTTGGTAATGGGGAATATCACCATGACAGGCGTCTGAAGTAGTGTGCTGAGTCCTACTCACAGTGCCTCCACCCCATCAGGATCCTTACGGCAGCCGGGAGGAGTATCTGACAGGGAACTCCTTTGTGCATCTTCCTGGGGAATAACTCCAGACTCACACAGGAAGGATCTCTTGAACCAGGGCATCTTTAATTGCATGTTACTTGGTAGACGGCACATCATAGCGGCCGACACTTAGCCGCACATTCCGTGAAGGTACTCCATGCAGAAGGTTCCTTCTCTCTTAATTGAGTTGCTCTCCACCTCTCCCCTAAGGGACCTAAGGGAGACCACCAGCTGTGCCAGGTCCCTGGACACAGTGTGTAATAGATTGTCTTGTGCCACTCTGACAGCAGAGCTTAACCTTGAAGCTTCACTCTTAAACTCAACCTTGAACTCTCTGAGGCTGACTTAGAACTCCTGTAGACTAATTCAGACTGACTAACTTTAGGCAGTACTGTGTAATATATAGACTCCAGAAAGACCCACCTCTATGTCACTAACAGTGGACACAAAGCATGCAGTCACTTCCTTTGCTACATATGACACTTCACCAGGGTTTGAGGGCAAACCTCCATGAGAGTTACTGGCAACCCTGCCTTCTTACCAGGATTACTGCCAGCATGAGAGAGATCTGTACACCAATTTTAAACTCGGCTACAATCTCCCCCTGGTGTAACCCAACGGCCCGGCTGGGATCTAAATTTGCGGAACCTTCCTTCAGGTAGCACTACAACACATAAACAAGATATATAGCATTGGAATACATTATTACAAAACACATTTTTTTTTCCATCAACATAATTACATAGCCAGTTTGGTTACAGCAGCACATAGAACCACTCTGTATGAGAATTAATCTAGTAATAATGCATAGGGTCAGGTTTCTTCACCTCCCTCCCATTAGCATCCTGCACTGTAATGCTGTAAGATCTGGGCGGCCCATTCTCTGGCCTGTATTCCATCTTATGCATGAAAATGTTGCGCCCAACACTCCATGCCCTCATAAGGTAACATATCCTCTCCTCAGTCTTATACGGTGCATGACCAAATTTGGACATAATGTAATCCTCAACAGTCTCCCTCAACCACGCATCCCTGTTATCCTCTAACTCCTGCATGAGAGGTTCAGGTACATATGGATATTCCAGACCATGAGACCTTTTGTATCTAGCAACTATTGCTCTCTCAGCCCTGTTGATGCGGATAAGCTTCTTATTACCTGCCCTGCCTGGCAGCACCCACAACAATGGTTCTTCAGAGCAACCAAGTCATATAGTATGGACGACCCTCGGGGTGTAACTAGGCCCTTTTGAATATCGTACCATATTTTCCTTAATTCTTCTAGGCGCTCCTCATCTGAGTACTCACCCTCATCCCACCAGTGGTCAACTATGTCACTCCTTATTAATATGAATCATGTACGATCCAACCAGGCCTCATACCCCTCAAACATAGGAGCCCACCATCTGGTTTCTTTCTCCACAGCCTGCTCTTTCACTGAGACTGTTATCTCACCTTCCTCCGGTTCTCCCCCAGAAGAAACTCCTGATGTCCCTGTGGACCTAGAGGCTGACCCAAGGTGTTTAGGCCTACCCCACATGTTTGCTTTGTGATCAACAGAATTTGCTCTCGACGACACCCCAGAAGCAATCATTTCCCTCCCCGATCCTTCATCGGAAGTAAAACATTCCCCCCAGTCCAGATTTGACCCAGTCCGTTCCTCGGAGGTATCCCGGGACTCCCCAGATCACCCTTGGCTCGATAGGGACCCGGATGAGGAGGTGACAGGGACAGGGGTCTGAGCTATGGCCGGGGGCAGGGCAAAAGGGGATGTGTGCTGGCGATGCGGATTTACTATCCGCAGCTTGGCAATACCTCTGCCGGTGCCTGCGTTGAGCAGGTCAGGCTCACCCATCTCCTGGTTCCCGGGCTTCCACAGGGCCTACCAGCTCTTGATCTTCTCACCTCCAGATGACCTGGTAAAGCACGGCGGTCACGAGGGCGCGGCCATCTTCCAGCCGGTTCCGCTGTGTCCACCGGAAGTGACATCATCGATCTCGCGGGATGAGGCGCCGCCATCTTGGGTTGGGTTCCCCACCGGAACCTCTTCCTCCAGAACGACATCCGCCACCGGAAGTGATGGTTCCTCCCGCTGCTCCGCTTGGGCCTTGCCTGGGCCTTCCTTCGCCGTCGCCTCCATCGGAGCCTGTGGAGGGTAAGAGGGTGTCTCACCGCTCCGTCGGCTTGGGATGGGGTCCTCCTTTCCTTCCGCGCTGGGAGTCGCCACAGCCATAGGACTCATCCGCTCCGGTCGCATCAGCTCAGGTAATCACAGTACATCGGAACTCGGTTCCTCCCCAGTACAGGTAAGTGCTGGTTCTTTCTCAGCACTGCTGTAGTGGCCCGACGGTAGGCGCATCACCACCGATGTCGGGCTTGCTTGCTCGTCATCCGACGAGGCAGACTCCGACGCGGGTAGTGGTACTTCCGCAGGGGACCGACAGCGAGGTTCCGGGTTCTCGCTGCGGTTGCAGGCCCCAACTTCTTTCTTTTCCGTAGCAATCATTAACAACGATCCCCATTCTCCAGGATCGGCTTTCTCCGTCTTTACTTTGGACGAGGCTCCAGCCGTCAGCTTGGCTATGTCTCCTCCCGCTTCCGCGGCGTATCCAGGCACAAAGGGCTGCATGGCCCACAAATAATGTATGCCACATTGGGGACACCTTGCCGTGGTGCTGGCTTCTCCGCCAGGCAACCTGCATTACATGCACAGGCAATGCAAAGTTTCTTTGTCACCCGCCTTTACTACCAGGAAGCCTCCTGGCAACGAATAGGGGTGTACTGCAATGTCCATCTCGTTCTTAGTCGTACTGGTTAAGGGGACCACTTTGCACAGTGGTCTCACCTGCTCACCAGCTCCTGGCAACTGAGGGGCAGGAAGCGTCCATCCAGCTCCTCCCTCAGCCAACTCGGTTCGCAATTGGCAGATACAGGGACCCCTCCCCCTGGTGGATATTAAGGAAGGGTCCCACAGGTTCACTTGATGACCCAGAATTGGCGCTGAGCCTGTCACAATCCATGAGGGCGCAGCCACATCTTTCGCACCACTTCCCTCAGCCGGGTGGGGTTCTTTATTTTGCGCCAGTCCCGGCCAACTCCTTACATTAGCATGATTTGCAGATTTTTCTTCACTTGGCCCACGCGGTCTCCCAGGGAAGCGGGAACCGCCATCTTGGATTGCACGGCCATCCACATAAGCAGCTGAGGTAGTTTGTGTAGTGATCACCGCCTGGCAATCAGGTTCTCTATCCACCCCGCACATAATAGTAATGTCCTCAACACTCTCATCCAGGGCAGCACCCCGGGCTCCTAGGCAGGACAAAAACGGCGCAGCCACTGCTTTAGTGCCACTCCATAGCAAACTAGCCAAAGTCACTTCGGTAGTCTGTCTTCTGTGGTACACACACCACATGCGCTCTCTCCATCAGGCGCTGGCCGCCATCTTAGACTCTCCGCACCACGCGGAACTTCCCTACTTGCGATCGCCATCTTTACTTGATAGCTGCTATCGCACATGGTGCTCCTCTCTGCTGGGCAGCCGCCATTTTGATGCAATAAAGAATGCCAGTGCACCATCTACATGTATCTCCTGTATGTCTGACTCATGTTGCACTACCTCAGGCTAGGCTCACTCTCTCACTGTATGCTGTCTCTGCCTTCCTCCAGTATGTGCTCTGTGGTAAAGTGTTCTGGTTACTGGCTAGAGTACTCTGGCTTCTCCTATGCAGTACTAGGGCATCAACCTCTCTTGGCTACCTCTAGAGCAGGTCCTCTCTGGAATTCCTGACCCACGTTAAACAGGCTATCCCCATGAGCATGGCCTCCCATGACTAGCTGCCTCAAGGTGACCAAAACAGCTATAGCCCTGTCTCCAGACCCACTTTACTCCCTTCAAGGCCCTAGGGTGTGCTTTGCGAGACGTCCAGACCTTTCCTGACTACCCCTAGGTTCCCGTCCCATCCACAGCACTGACTGGCAGCATACACTCTCCTGTTTCCCAGTGTACCTAGCAAAAGCCTGTCCTGTTGATAGGTATATATCTCTCAGCAGCGCCTCCAAAAATGTAACGGTCAGACCCCCACCCAATCTCATATTGGCTCCCGTGGGTGTAATCTGCTCCCAATTATGTGTAAACCCAGTATGTGTGTTGTGGTGCACCTGCTGGCAACAGGACTCCTGAGTCTCCCGCGTGTTGGTAATAGGGAATATCACCATGACAAGCGACTGAGGTAGTGTGTTGAGTCCTACTCACATTTGCTGAGTCCTACTCACAGTGCCTCCACCCCATCAGGATCCCTACGGCAGCCGGGAGGAGTATCTGACAGGGAACTCCTTTGTGCATCTTCCTGGGGAATAACTCCAGACTCACACCTGAAGGATCTCTTGAACCAGGGCATCTTTAATTGCATGTTACTTGGCAGACTGCCCATCATAGCGGCCGACACTTAGCCGCACATTCCGTGAAGGTACTTCATGCAGAAGGTTCCTTCTCTCTTAATTGAGTTGCTCTCCACCTCTCCCCTAAGGGAGACCACCAGCTGTGCCAGGTCCCTGGATACAATGTGTAATAGATTGTCTTGTGCCACTCTGACAACAGAGCTTAACCTTGAAGCTTCACTCTTAGACTCAACCTTGAACTCTCTGAGGCTGACTTAGAACTCTTGTAGACTAATTCAGACTGACTAATTTTAGGCAGTGCTGTGTAATATATAGACTCCAGAAAGACCCACCTCTATGTCACTAACAGTGGACACAAAGCATGCTATCACTTCCTTTGCTACATATGACACTTCACCAGGGTTTGAGGGCAAACCTCTATGATAGTTACTGGCAACCCTGCCTTCTTACCAGGATTACTGCCAGCATGAGAGAGATCTGTTCACCAATTTTACACATGGCTACATTTAGATCGAACCGCATACACTTGTCAGAAATTGGTTCCAATATGTTTAATAATGAGCAACAGGAGGGTGTGGAGAGGGTCATAGTGAGTCTGGCGGTACAGCCTAGTTTAAGGGGAGTTAAATAGACCCATCGTTGGCGGTAGTTGGGTGGTAAGTGCTTGTCCTTCCCAGACGGGGCTTATGGCTGATAAATTCCGGGGGTTGAGGAGTGGGCAGGGCGGATGGAAGAATTTCTGCCAGCCCACTCGCAACAATGGCCGGCGCACGTGGGCATGGCTACGGTTGACGGGGCAAGCAGGTCAAGCCTGTCTGACCCTGCACTTAACCTATTCAATGAGAATTCTGGCAGGGACTAGAAGTTATGCTATTATTATATAATAAACAAAAGCCGCTGCCTTTTATACCTCCAGAACAAGTCTGTCATTATTTGTATGTGTTTATGTGAGAACTGGTTAAAGAAAGGAGGGGGGCTTCCTTGCAGTCTCTCTGGTCAAGGGATCCATGTTAAAAATAGGTAAGAAATGTGACACTGTGCGTGCTCAAGCTCTGTACTACACGTAATGTACTGCAGCCAGAATCCCTGACTGCAGTAGACGCACAATGCTGTGTGTTTGTGGGGTAAGGGAGGATTGTGGACCTGTCTGAAACTCATAAGTGTTCTTTATCATTACAGAATTAGAGAAAAACAGCGATCTTATGAAGCACAGCTTCTTCCTAATTCCGGGGTCTGTAACCTTTCAAGGTACAAGAGCCTTTCACTGTATTATTCTTTGATTAAACTATTCGAGAGCCGCAGCAGAATTAATATGAATTTGCCTCCACAAAAACATACATATTACACATACATCTACTGTACACACACGCTGTCATCTCTCACTCTTCCCCTCCCTCCGCGCTCTCTCCCCCTTCTCTTCTCACAGTTCCCCCCCTCTCCTCTCACTTTTCTCCCTCCCTCCTCTATCACTCTCACTCCCTACTCTTAATCTTCCCACTTCCTCTTCCCACTCCTCCCCTTTCTCCTCTCTCACTCTTCCTCCTTCCTCTCCTCACTACTCTCCTTCCTCCTCTCTCACTCTTCCTTTTCTCACTCTTCCCCCTCCTCCTCTCTCATTCTTTCCCCCTCCTCCTCTTTCACTCTCCTCCCATTTCTCCTCTCTTACTTTCATCTCCCTCACACCCTTCCCCATCTCTCCTCTCTCTCTCTTCCCCCTCCTCTCTTACTTCCCCCCTTCTCATTCTCCCACTTCCTCTCTCCCCCAGGCTCTCTCCTCCCTCATCTCTCTTCCTTCTACCCCCCCTCCCCCCACACACACACACACATACTCAATACAAGAATGTTACTTTGGGGCGCGGTGAGTGGCCTTCTCTGGTTCCATTTCACTGGAGTGGCCACGTGGCGGATGCAGAGGTTGGACTTGATTTACAGAAGACCCAAATTCCAGTGCCCTCACCGAGAAGGTAAGCTGGCAGGGAAGGGATTAGCCACAAAGTGAGGGACCCGTCCCACAAGCCTGAACACGGAAGTGTAGCCCGATCTCTGGCTGCAGCGAACTTCCAGCCCTGGGCCGGATCCCCGGACAGAGCCACATACTGTATATTTACTCAAAGAGCTGCATGCACCTCGTGAGCCTCAGGTTGTAGACGCCTATCCTAGTTACATCACATGACAATTCCTCCTGCTTCACTGCTAGGCATCCTCTCTAAATTATTAAAAATACTGTTCAATAAAAGAGACCACTTATAAATTATACTATCTTATACAATCTACAGTACATATCTCCACAGCTATTCTCCTCATTGTGGTATCTTTGGTCATGATATGTAACAAATGTGACAAGGCAGTGTCACTGAAGATAAGGACACTTAACACTGGGATCGCATACACCAGGCAGAGAAAGAGGGTAAATAAAACAAGTTTATTTCTACCAAGGTCGACAGACACAACATTAAAAACAGTTCGGTACAAACTCACCCAAAACAGGGAATATAGGGGGAATCTGAACTCAACTAGGTGCCAAACACCACTTCCAAGGCTTACTCGGGCAGATTCCACTCTCTCAGTCCTTTTTGGGTACCGCAGTAGTCCTGAGAGGCTAATTACACTATGGAAAGTTAAAATAACCTGCTCATTTCAACTACAAGCCTCATTTTGGTGTCTCTGACGCAAACCTCGGATGAGACCTACTATGCTACGACCAGAATGGGCCAATCCTGGATGTGGGAGATGACTGTGCCTCTAAGACAGACCACGGTGGAGGGCTTGTCGATGAGTGGAAAATTCAAATTGGCCAATGAGAATTGTGCCTATCGGACTCATATCCAGGAATGGTTCTCTCAGCCAGGCCGATATTTCCCGAAGAAATAGGCGCCTCAGAGTCTGGGTTGAACAATAGCTACACTTGGAGAATCATTGTTCCCCAAACCTGAGTCAGCACCCCTCCAATCCTTACACTGTCTGAAGCACTTTACCTTCCCCATTCTGGATAGCAGGACCCTATCTCTTTGTTGCAAGCTGACTGAGTGAATTACCAGCCCTGCACACAAAAACCACATTGCCCCTACTGTCACGGACAGCACATTTAAATACTGTATACAAATAGTTGCAAATATTTCTTACCTTCCCGGGTTGCAATCTACTGATGTTAAAACAGGAGGAGGCAGATTTGCATGAACTCATATCATTGACACCATGTGCCAGTGCATAAACTGCATTATACATTAACATGGCATGTCTTGATTTGTCTTCATGATAACCCAAACTCTCTAATGTGTGAAGATTTTCTTGGCCTGTGCAATATCGGGTTGACCCCTGGCTTAGTTTTTCTGATGCAGTCTGATTGTGATCTTCCTTAGGCCATAAGCATCCAAAGCCTTCTTCCCAAAATGCTTTCATAAATATATCCTCTGGGTATGAGGATGGGTGAATACTATAGAGAAACCTTCTGAATCCTGGAATTTTTGTTAAAGGAAGGATTATTCCAATGGTGCCATTTAATGTTCCCCAGAATTCCTTGTATGAAAAGATTGGAGACGCCATCCAACTGGCACTAGCAAACCAGATCTTGCCTGTAAAATGCTCTGCCGTAGCCACTTGCATGAAAGGTATCAATTCTGGCATAGAACAATACATTACAATAACAGTGGCTGTTGATTTTCTGATGACCTGAAGAATTGAAAGAGTTTGATCTCTGCTGTGTTGGGCAGATATCTTCATAAAAAATGCTACACAAATCCCCGCTGCTTCAATATCTTTTCTCATCAGTTCGCTGCTATAGAGTCCAAAATCATTATCGGATGCCAAGATTCCTACCCAGGTCCACCCAAAATGAATCATCAGATTAGGGAAATACCGAGATTGTTTTTTATCATTTATTATTGTACGTAGGAATGAAGGAAACTGGATTTTATCACTTAGATCTGCGAATGCTGATCCGTAACTTATCTGAAATAAAAGTTAAAGTTTATTCTTTAGCTTGTCAAAGCAGAATCATTCTGCCCTTTGCAGTTCCTTCCGTGCTGAAGCATGTGGGGATTTCATGTACAGTAGCAGCATTTATAGCAGTATACAGTATTTACAACAAATTGTAGTAACACTATTGTAGCTTCTATTGCCAGAGGTGCCTACAATGCATTTCTGTGCAGTGCATTGCAGGCCTCTCTGGCTGCAAAATGATTAAATGAATCAGGCACAATAGGATCAGAACCCCAAACCTCTGCTATTCAGGGCAGCAGCTCTAGCAGTGCGATCTAAACCAGCTGCTGGATAGCCCCACTGCTGAAGCATATTTTTGCTCTGTATTGCTGAAATCTGCCTTTTTCAAACTGATCCAGAAGATTAAAGAATTTGCAAACCTGCCGTGGATTTGAATTTCTATGAACATTTTGCCCATCTCTACTAGCAAACATTTTACTAGTCTCAAGTTAAAGTACTGTACAAATGTCTACAATTACCTGGGGAAACCGGTAAAGTCCCAAAATTCTTGCCACTGCGAGAGATGAGGAGGACTGAAGATCTCCAATTAATCCTACCAGTTTGGAAATGTTTTCACACCTGTAATTTGGGATTGCCTTCTGTATCTCTGATAAAATCATCATTGCCCCTTCAACTGCTTGGGTTTCCTTATAGCAGGAGTCATAATCAAGTATAAATGTCTATTTTTTTATTTAAATAATGTTCTTTAGCAATTTTTAAAAAAATTTGATTTATACTATGCTAAATTCATACAGTATGAAGAAAATGTTAATCATTTAAAAACTGAAATACAAAAAAAATAATTCTGAAGAAATTCAGTACTTTAAACCTTAGTGAGGATTAATTATTACACTGCGAGCTATAACATATACACAGCAATGTGTACAAAGGCATAATTTGATTTAATATTATTAGGACACGCTACATTACTTGTCACATTTCACTGGTTTCAATTGCGTTAAGATTTTAATATCAACATTTTTGTAACATTTAAACAGTAATTATATTCACAGTGGAAAAAAAAGTATGATGCAAGTATTTTTGGGGTTCAGAGCACATTTAAAGCAAACATTGTGTAAATAATTAACCTGAATACAGTTATTTGCTCTTTAGAATTTTTTTTCTTGAAAGCTAACATAACATAAATTATACAGCATTAAAATCAATAGCTTCTCAATTCTGTAAACAAGACAATTGTATCTACTGAATAAAGCTAAAAGTGCTATTTGTTACATGTATGGAAATAGTTACATTGGGCATTTTGTTTAAGAAATTGACAATGGATACATATGCTATTTTTTTGTTGCATGTATTTTCTGAGTCCTGATCGATATTAGAAATATTGTATTAAACTTGTCACTTTGCAAGTCATCGCTATTCTCTATATTCCTTTTTAGATTAGAGAGGTATATCTCTAAATAAATCAATAAAAGCTTAGTATACTGGTACCTGAGGATTGTCAATAGCAGCATCCTGTATCCTTGATGGATGCTTCTTCCTCTATAATATAATTAAGAATCAGGTCTTCCAGTGACATTTTATAATGCAATGACTTTACAGCGACCCTGTCACATCATACTAATAATATTGCAAGACCATAATTATAACTGTATAATTAAAAATCATATTATTACCTGCCCTTGTTGTCCTCTGAGCCAGCTAAGAATAGTCATGCATGATGGGATAGGATAATGATAGCCTTTGTTTGTACTAGTGTATATGTCGCTACTACACCTGTTGCTGCGGGTCACCGGGTCACCGGGTGTCAGTAAGGGGTCCGGACACAGGGTAGAGAGGAGTGGGGGGGGCTAGTGATGCGGCAGGTCACCGGGTGTCAGTGAGGGGGTCAGATACGCCGGGACATTGCCGCAGCGGCAGACTCAGCTCAGGGGCTGTCGGTGAAGAGGAGACCATCTTCTTACACGGGCTGATCTGGGTCATCGACCTGGCTGAGCTGCCACGCGGGGTCACGGAGGCCGGGGACACGGAGTTGGAGGTGAGATCGGGAGTGAGTGGGGAGATTTGGGATGTCGGGGGGAGATTGGGGTGAGGGGGGGTCAGAGAGGCCGGGAGAAATTGGGGCAAGGGGGGGGTCAACGATGCCGAGATTGGGGTGAGGGGGGGTCACAGAGGCCGGGAGAGATTGGGGTGAGGTGGGATCACGGAGGCCGGGTGAGATTGGGCTGAGGGGGGGTCACTGAGGCCGGGAGTGATTGGGGTGTGGGGGGTGGTGGATGGCCCGATGGGATGGGAGGCGACAGATTGCCCTGCAGGGGCCTGTGGCAGACAGAGGCGCGGAAAGGGCTGGCTGCCGGAAGGGGCAGGAGTGAAAGCGCTGAGGAGGGAAAGTATTGCTGAGAGGGGGGTAGGAGCGAAGGCACTGCTCAGAGAGCCGGAGGCGGGGTAATCTCCCTCAAAAACAAGAACCCACCTCCGGCTTTTTTTTTTTTTTCTCCAGCGCGAGCCGGTGAAAAACAGCAGCGCGAACGGGGAAATTAAAAAAACAAATACGTGTGCTGCTTGGGCCAATATTTACTCACCCGGAGGTTAAATCCACTCACCCCGGGCGTGTAAATGTATATGATTGTTGATCACTATATATATATATATATATATATATATATATATATAGCTGAAACGGTCCCCTTTGTATCTCCCTATTTTTATCTATATGTTCCTTATGCTAGTAACTTGTTATTGTTTGCTTTTTCATTGCTGCTCCCCTATCACCACATTTTTTGTAGTTATTTCCATGCTATTTTCTCCATTTATTTGCCAATTTATTGTAATTTGTGATATTTTTTAGCAGAACTTGTGCACAAGGCTTTCAAACCCCCATAGTGGACACTTAGAGATTAAACCTATTACCAGATGGTAAATAGGCTTTCTATGGTTATATGTAGGTCTGAATAAACCCACACACCAAATATAAGGTACTGTATACCATAGGAATAGCATGTACAGCTATTTGAGCAACACTACAGAAGTACTACCCATGAACAAAGGTTGCTATCTATAATAACATTGGTGCCCCACTTTGACACGTCTGTGTCTATCTTGATTTGAACTTAAATTAATTACCACACATAACGAAGCAGTAAGATAATCAGAAACCACAGGGTATAATTTATATACTTATTTGAACAACAACAAAAACGAGTGGGTGTATGATTACTTACCATATGGTTATTAACCATATCAGGGTCACCAATAATTAGAACCTACAGCAATCTACCATATATGTTGGCATTTACTAAGGTTACTATTCTAACCATCAATACCATCAAAAAAGTACATTCTGTTCAAATAATATAAAGTCAGTATATGTTGACATTGTAGGTTAGAAGAGGATACCTAAACGCAGCTTTCTCCACTAGGGGTCACTAGTAAGTTACCCTATTAATTAATGTGGTTTAGTATTAAAGCCACATCAATCTAACAATAGGCTTTTTAATCTCTTTTTATCATACTCATACGCTCTCTATTTAGTGGTGAACATAAACATTACAACATTAGGAAAAGCAGCAATGGATAATACCAGCACTGAGTTATTGCTGCTTACCCATACAGGGGTTTTGTTCGCTTTTTGGAAGACAATAGGATTCTACCTTTATCGGGTTGCACCAGAATTAAAGGTGAACATATACTTGTTACCACAGGAACACATATCATGGACGAACATAGCACCTATATATGTATCCGATAGAGACTGATTGAGTAAGTGGTTCCATTGAGACCTTTAATGTTGTATAGTCCAATATTATTTTAAATATCTACTAATAAAAGTTACAAATTAATAAAACCATCACAACATTGTGGGGAGTGCTACACCAGGGGCCTTTCTTTTAACCTATGTCCCTTCATAGGTATTTCTTTCCTAAACTTGTTATAGCCCCAGCAGCCCCACTTCCCTGCTGACAGTAGCAAGAGTGTTCACTTTCCCTCTCCCCATTTCCTTACATTTCTCGACCAGAGATCATAGCCAGCTTCTTCCCATGGATTGAAACGAGACTGCAGATAGGCAGGTCCTTGACCTTGCAGGTGCGTGTGGGATAAACTGACACTGATGAATTTATTCATTATGAGTATTTGCTTGGTGTTAGATTTAGCTGTCTGCAACAGATTATTTTCAAGAAGAGAACAGGAAATATGGGGACAGGAGGGAAAAAACTGCCCCATCCCCAGATGGACTAGATCTTGACCCTGGTCATCCGTAACCAAGGAACTAATTAAATATACCCCCCCCCCCCCCCTCCCTCCGGTACAAACAGAAGTAGGTGAAAAGGTGGAATATCAACTTACCAGGCTACATTTATCGGGCTATAATAAAGGGTAGTAGAAATCCGCAGCAGAAATGGGATGGATAATGTTGCAGGCGTTCCAGAAGGAAGTCCAGGGGAGGGAGACAGGGAACCTGGAACTGCAGGCAGTCTAGGACCAATTGTCTATGTAGCCATGCATAACAATGGTCTGCAGATGTCTCTCCTGCTGGCAGCAAAACCTGGTAAGTTACAGGAATGCCAGCAGTAATCATGGAGGTTTGCCCTCACACCCTGGTGAGGTGCCCTATGTATGGGTGGGAGTGGCTGCATGCTCTGAGTCCACAGTTAGTGACATCAGAGCTGTGACAGTTCCTGAAGTATATAAAGCACAGAACTGCCCAAAGTTAGTGTGTGTTGATTGGAGAGAGAGAGTTAAAGGAAGGAGTCTGCGTTGAGACTTTGGAAATGAAGGGCCCACTAGTGCAGTAACTAGTGGCCCACTTTTACATTAAGCCTGACAAGGCCACACTGTGTCCAGGGACCTGGCACAGGGGTGATCTCCCTGCGAGGGAGAGGGGATCCCACTCCATTGGGAGGGCGTAACTTTTAAAGGGGAGCACGGAGAGATGTGCGGCTGAGCGGCTAACTGTGAGAGGCAGCTGGCCCATATCCTCTCTACAATAAAGATGGCTTGTTCAACGAGAACCCCATGGTGTGAGTCTGAAATTACTCTCCCAGGGCAATCACCACCAAGAAGGAGTTCTTCCTCAGGACCCTCTCCCTGCAGATGCATACAGCCTGATGAAGTGGAGGCGCTGCACAGGATATAGGTAGGACTCGCACACACTACTTCTGATGCCTGTCTGGATTGACAATCCCCGAATACCATCATGCGGTAGACTCAGGAGTCCTGTTGCCAACAGGTGCACCACCAGACACGACCACGTAATGGGGGCTGGTTAGACCACAGGGGCCAATATCAGATTGGGGGGGTCAGACTAGCAGGGAATACCCGGTACAGTTGGAGGCGCTGCTGAGATACCTGTCAACAGGACAGGCTTTTGCTGGGCACACTGGGAAACAGGGAGAGTGTATGCTGCCACATTGTGCTGTGTGGATGGGAGCCAGGGGTAGTCAGGGGAGCTGCTGGAGACGCGTACCGCACATACGCCCTGGGATCCTGCAAGGAGTTAGCTGGGTCTGGAGCCGGGCTATAGCTGTCATAGAAACCTTGAGGTACTGTAGTGTTACTGGTATGACGCCTAAAGGGATAAACTGGTAACTTAGGGCAGGAATCCTGGAGAGGGTCTGCGCTAGACTTGCCAACAGTAGGTAGACCCCAAAGTACTGCATGGACAAACCAGAGTACTCTAGTCCATTCCAGACCACTTACCGCCGGGAGCACAGACTGGGAGGATGGAGATACAGCAGACACAGAAAGAGTGAGCCTAGCCTGAGGTAGTGCAAACACGAGTCAGATCTACATCAGGTACACAAGGTGGTGCACAGCGCATTTTTATTGTATCGGTGTGGCAGCTGCCCCGCAGAGCGGAGCTCCATGTACAATAACCCAATATATCGTGGCAGAATGGCGACCGCAATAATGGAGGATCCGCGCGGTGCGGAAGGTGCAAGAAGGCGGGCGGAGGCTGAAGGAGAGAGCGCACATGTCAGGTGTGTGGAGGAAGAGCAAGCTACAGAAGAGACTTTTGTGAGCCTGCTGTGGTATGGCGTGAAAACAGTGGTTGCGCCGTGTATGTCCTGCTTAGGACCTTGGGGTAGTGACCCTGAGGATAGCGAAGAGGACATTATTGTGAGATGGGAGGAACGTAATGGACTTGCTTGTCATTCAACTTACAAACAGTCAAAAGCTACCTCAACAGTGAATCAGATTGACAGTGCAAACCAAAAGGGCGGGTCCCGGGTCCCTGGGAAACCGCGTGGGCCAGTTGCAGGGAATATTGCAAATGCTCAACTTGCAGAGAGTTGGCCAGGAGTGGCGCCAACAGAAAGACCCCACCCTGATGGGGAGTATGGTGCGAAAGCTGGAGCCGCGCCTACATGGACTATGACTAATTCCGCCCCTGTGCTGGGTCAGCCTACAAGTCTACGGGGCCTCCCCCAAGTTTCAATCAGGGGGAGTGGTTTCCAGTTTTGGTGGATGCGGATGGGGAAAGTTAGAGGAGGGGTTGGAAAACCAGCCCATGACCTTCAGTTGCGAGGAACCAGCGAGCAGTACAGACCATTAGTACGAGTACCTCCAATAGTGACTATGGCCTGCAAGCAAGAAGAAGGGCCCCTGATAACTACCCATCCCTACTCGACTCCAGGAGGCTTCCTGATCCTCTGAGTAGAGGGTATAGAGATGGTGGCATGCTTATGCCTGCAGTGTCGACTGTCAGGCGGAGCGGTGAGCTCTACCGCACGATGCGCTAAATGTGGCCTGCAATACCTGTGGCCCATGCCGACATTCGTGCCAGTTCAGGCGGTAGAGGCTGCGGAAGATGCTGCTATGCTAACAGCGGAACTTCCCGGTGCGCTCTGGAGGGAGACTATGGATCCCGGAGAACAGGGACCAGCTCGGGTCATCAAGGCTGAGCCAGATGAGAAGAACGGTCACTGACGCGGTGATAAAAGAGGGACTCACCACAGATCACCGAGCGGGATGCCCCAGCCTAATGCCAAATTGGAGTCCTCGGACGAGGAGTCCGTCAGCCTTACTGCAGTAACGACCAGACCACCGGTGAGCCACAGCAGCGGTACTGTCAGGCGGGTGCCACTCACCTGTGTCAACGAGGAAAGGCGTCGAGTGTCGCCCATACCGCGGCGAAGTCCCACGGCCGTGGCGACCAGTGGATCCGATGGTGGCAGATCCACCCCAACACCACGGAGCGGTAAGCAGAGTCCCTGCTTTTACCAGGCTCCGAAGGTAGTGACGGCGGAGGAAGGACGGGGCCAGGCCCAGGCGGTGCCACGACGGAAGAAGGCGTTGCCGGATGTTGTGGTGGATGAAGAGGTCCCGCTTGGGGACCCAACCCAAGATGGCAGCGAGACACGAGCGTGTCAGGACATCGCTTCCGGTGGGCAGAGCGGAGCAGAGTGGGAGATGATCGTGCCCCTTCGCTCGAGCAGTGGAGGTCGGTCGCCTAAGTCAAAGAGGAGCTGGCGATTGACGCGGAGGTTGAAGAGTCGTGAGACCGGAAAAGTGGAGAGCCAATGCGGCGAAACCGGAACAGGTAGCGGTGAAGAGCGGGTCCTAGCCCCGCGGAAACCGACGGTCCGGCCCTATTCCCAACCCCAAAGCCTAGCTAGAACCCAGGCCCTAATTAAAGTCCCAGCCCCAGTCACCTTCACTTTTGGATCATCCTCAAGCTTAGGGGTGTCAAGGGATTCCCGGGTCACTTCAGATGAACGGACTGGGAGCCTGGACTATGGGACATCCGATGATGGATCGGTGGGTGGAGGTAGGATTACGCGACAGGTGGTCTTCAGCGATTGTCCCAGTACTGTTAGCGTTACCGTTGGGAACCAGAAAAGGGGTCCGGGATATCAGGTTCCGTCTGAGTGTACATCTGGCATATCTTCCGGGAGTGTGCCAGAAGAGGAAGAGTTAGAGGAGGTATCCCTAGAGGGGATTAGGGAAACCCGATGGTGGGCCCCCTTATTTGAGGGATACGTGGCTTGGATCGATAGGACCCAGTTCATCCTAGAGCGGGATGGGGTGGTGGATCATTGGTGGGCCAAGGGAGAGTTTACCGAGGAGGAGCACCTACAGGAAATACAGGAGCGGTGGTATAAGATTAGACGAGGGTTAATAGAACCAATGGGTCCGAGTGGGTTAGATGATCCGGCAGATCCGGATGAACCCCTGTCATGGGTGTTGCCGGGGAGAGCGGGCAATAGTAAGTTAATAAGGGCCTGCCGAGCAGAAAGGGCCTTTGTAGCCAAATACAAACGCTCCCATGGGTTGGAATACCCCTATGTTCCCGAACCCCTCATGCGGGAGATAGAGGACCACAGGGATAGGTGGCTCAGGGAGGATATAGAGCACTATGTGGTTAATAAGGGAGGTGCCATTAAGGGCCGCCAAGCAGAAGATAAGATCTTCCAGCTAATGTGCGTATGGAGCATTGGGCGCAGCATATATATGCACAAGGCTGTGTATAGACCCGAGCATGGCTTGCCCCGGGAGTATAGTGTTACCGTGACTGATATGGCGGGCAGAGAGGTGAAGAAGCCAGATCCTCACCACTATTATTAGGTAGGCAGCCTAGTGAGGTCTGTGTGTAATCTTGAGCGCCCCTGCTGGTCAGTGTGCGCTATACTGTTCCTACTTATGGAAGGGAAGTATGTTATTGCTTAATTATGTGTTCCTTTTCAGTGCTTCCAGGAGAAAGATACACCAAATTTAGGTCCCAGCTGGGACGGTGGGGATCCACCAGGGGGAGTATGTAGCCATGCATAACAATGGTCTGCAGATGTCTCTCCTGCTGGCAGCAAAACCTGGTAAGTTACAGGAATGCCAGCAGTAATCATGGAGGTTTGCCCTCACACCCTGGTGAGGTGCCCTATGTATGGGTGGGAGTGGCTGCATGCTCTGAGTCCACAGTTAGTGACATCAGAGCTGTGACAGCTCTTGAAGTATATAAGGCACAGCACTGCCCAAAGTTAGTGTGTGTTGATTGGAGAGAGAGAGTTAAAGGAAGGAGTCTGTGTTGAGACTTGGGACATGAAGGGCCCACTAGTGCAGTAACTAGTGGCCCGCTTTTACATTAAGCCTGACAAGGCCACACTGTGTCCAGGGACCTGGCACAGGGGTGATCTCCCTGCGAGGGAGAGGGGATCCCACTCCATTGGGAGGGCGTACCTTTTAAAGGGGAGCATGGAGAGATGTGCGGCTGAGCGGCTAACTGTGAGGGGCAGCTGGCCCATATCATCTCTACAATAAAGATGGCTTGTTCAACGAGAACCCCATGGTGTGAGTCTGAAATTACTCTCCCAGGGCAATCACCACCAAGAAGGAGTTCTTCCTCAGGACCCTCTCCCTGCGGACGCATACAGCCTGATGAAGTGGAGGCGCTGCACAGGATATAGGTAGGACTCGCACACACTACCTCAGCTGCCTGTCTGGCTTGACAATCCCCGAATACCATCATGCGGGAGACTCAGGAGTCCTGTTGCCAACAGGTGCACCACAAGACACGACCACGTAATGGGGGCTGGTTAGACCACAGGGGCCAATATCAGATTGGTGGGGTCAGACTAGCAAGAATACCTGTTACATCTATATTAAAAGAGTGTATGCGAGCAGCAACTGAGCGGTCTGAGAGTCTTGAGGGTAAATGCACCACACTGGCAGTTAACATTGTCAATAAAAGGCATAAGCAGAAGGAAAAAAGAGGGTGACAGTAGTGCGCATGCAAGTGGTAGTACAGACCGCAGAGTGGGACCCCATATGTCCATTGGGTGACTCAGAGGACAAAGAAGTGGAGGTAGAGTTATCTGATGAGTCGGACGTGGAGGGTGTGGTTGGGTTGGCATGGAAGGTCTGGCCCATAGTGACCAGGCAACGATGACAGAGAAGGTGTAAGGAGGATGACATGGAGGGTGAGGTCCGATACTATGACGGGGAAGATATTGAGACAGAAGATTTTGTGTCTACACCCAGTCAGAATTAACTGATATGGCGAAGGAATATCACAAGCAAGGGGAGGAAAGGAGTCGCTCCTCTCATGGTTGGTATGACTTTAGGTTGGGACAGTATCAGGTTCTCAGGCAAGGAAACAGTGGTGATGACTAATCACCCAGTACTGAGACAATCTTTTATGACTCTCGTGGATACGGGGTGACAAACATACAATAGACCCATGATACGGATAAATGAGAAGGAATGTATATAGAGGGTCTAGGTATGGCCATTACCAGGACAATTTGGGTTACAGTGCCCTTAGCAATCAATAAAGGCCCTTCTTTCACCACTAGTGTAGTGGTAACCGAAATCGTGGAAAACATACTGGGTATAAATGTGTTGTTGGGTCAAAGTATACAAACAGAGTGGCCGGTGTTCACATTTGGGTTCCCTCATAAGGCCTATTTTTTGTGGGCGACCAAGGAAATAATAAGAGGATATGCCAAATCGACCCCCATACCAATACCCACTCCAACGGCGGTTGTTACTTATAATCCTGGATATGTTAAAAACTGTGAAGAATCAATGTCCTATGTGGTGTTCTCAAGCAATGGCCGTTGGAGAAAAAAGTTCAAGGATATTTCTGAAGGGGCTCCGGGCCAGGGCTTGAAAATAGACATTATAGGCCCACTGCCAAAAGGCCAGGGAGGACTACTCTACTGCTGCAGAGCTGTGAATTCATTCTCAGGACCTATAAAGGCATTTCGTAGCAGAAAAGCTCACCAGGCCGCTACTCTGTGAATGCTACAGCAGATTGTGACTGCGTACGGTGTGCCTGAAAAAATGCAATCAGATCAAGGGACCCATTTTACTGGACATGTTGTGCAAGCATGGGCTAAGGACTGTGGGGTGCAGTGTACATTGCATATTCTGTATCATCCACAGGTGGCTGGTTTGGTGGAAAGGAGTAATGGGTTTTTAAAAGAGCAAATTCGTAAACTCACCACAACACAGACAACAAGAGGGTGGGATTGGGTCTTTACAGAGGCATTATTCTTATTGAACATACACCCAATAGGGTCAAGAAGTACCCCATACGCAATAATGTTGGGACAGGGGGAAGCCATACCCCATACACAGTTATTTCTAATGTTCGAAGGCCAAACACCCCAGCGCTTGAGCCACAACTGGTATGAAGTTACTGCTGCGTCAGACTTTATTCTAACAAATCACCGGTTTTTACCTGGCTTGTTCCTGGAATGTGACGCTGTTCACCCGGAGCATGCCGCGTTCCTTTAGCTTTCCCAGCCACGGGTCATGCTCGGCTGACGCGCGATTGATGTGTTAATTGATAATGGTTCAGGATTTAATAGGCTGAAATGCTTCGCGTGTCCGCCAGATGGCATAAATTCATGAATTGTAATGCAGTATATATATATATAATATTATATGCAATATATATATATATTATATATATATATATATATATATATTAGAAAAAAGAAAAGAGAAAAAGCGCCAGATCCTTGTGTAAAATCAGATTAACATTTTAATAAACCATGGACAAGACAATTGCACACTTACAAT
Organism: Ascaphus truei; assembly: GCA_036426205.1. Lineage (NCBI taxonomy): Eukaryota > Metazoa > Chordata > Amphibia > Anura > Ascaphidae > Ascaphus > Ascaphus truei. Next base: position 58,957 of record WSYH01001049.1, on the reverse strand, counting down.
TAGTCTGATTAAAAATAAGCGTTTTATGGGACCTGCCCATGCACCAAACGAAGACTTCACTGTCACCTCCGCTCTGTAATCTCACGATCAGTTCGAGACCCAGCAGTTGAGAACGCCGTTTTCTCCAAGATGTTTCTATAACAGACATCCGTCAGGAGCTTCTCAGCAGCGTGCGTCCGCCATTACTCCCACACATGCGGTGCTGGATACTGGAAGGATGTTCCTTGTATTTCCTTGGTCTCTCTCTGGTGCCGAAGGCAGGTCAGCCACCGTAGTTTCAATGCAAACCGTCCCTGGGTCTCGAACTGATCGTGAGATTACAGAGCGGAGGTGACAGTGAAGTCTTTTTTCTAATAGGTACTATGGGAACTTGGTGAACCCAAGAAGAAGCAAGCCTGGACCTTTGTTTTATTTATTTACTCATGGACTTCATTTGGACTTAAGTATCAATTTTTATAGTTCTATTTTTGTATTTTTATGCCATTTTTTATGTTCAACAGATTATTTTTATCTTTCATATATTTTTGCACATTTCTTCTATCATTTTTTGTTTGATGTATGTTGTTTTTTGTATATATCAATTATCAATTAGCAAATTAGACACTAGTTGATTCATGCAAACATCATAATCACTATTGATATTTGGTGCAACATTTTGACACACGTCACCAGAGTGGCAGCAATTTGGGTGTATTTGAAAAAGAGGCGCTGTCTTTATAACTGTCCCTTTATATATATATATATATATACTGTATAACAACAACCCCTATAACCCCTAACATACACATACAGTACTGTATATGCACATCAATGATACTATAGGCCGTCCCCTGGCGAGATGTGTTTGCAGCAGAGAGAGATCCGCTGCTCTCTCTGCGCAAACATCGGCACATTAAAAATTATTTAAAATACATTTTTATTCATAGTGTAGATTTGCAGGGGGTCTCTGGAGCTTCTTTTGTACAATCTTTGGAACTGACGTCAGACCTGCTTTTTGCTGTGGCACCGGACACTCTCTCCCTATTTCTACATGCTCACTCTGCCGGATGCACACTAGGGGAAGTGCCATCAAGGAGCAACAGGACCCAAGATGGAAGAGCTGACAGGGGTAAGATTATCTTTCTTTACCCCTGAGCCCCGACTATCATAGTGGTCTTTCTATGCTCTGTTGGCCTCCCTTTCAGCTATTTACACTATAAGTGTTTGAATCACACAACGGGGAGCCTGAGCGCATGACAGCTACACACCAATAGTATTTAACCCCTTCATTGTGTTATCGGTTAGCCACTAAAGTAAGGAAGCTGCCAATAAATGTATTTTTATTACATATGATGGAAGCCAGGGGTCTCTGGAGCTGGTATTAATGTGTATCAGCTCTGGAGACTCCCGTCTATAATCTGATGCAGTAAAAATAAAAACAAATTCTAAGTCCTACTCTCAAATCCTATTTTACCACCCTTGGGGTGGCGAGATGAGATCTGTAATAAGATAACTAATTCAAAGCCTCAATAAGATTATTGGGGCTACTAGAATAGTGTGATCTTATAAAAATGGCGATCTGGAGCTGTTTTCAGCTCCCGCTTGGTGTGTTTGCGCTGGAGCGAGACCGGTCTGTAAAATACACTCCTTGAACGATTTTGGCATGTTATCAAAGCTTTCTGAATAGCAAACTGGCCAAATCGTTCGGGAACTGCTCAAAAAGCTCGATTCATTCATTAAATAATATAGAATTTGTCATATTGCATATTCATTTCTATTATGAAAGACCATGAGCGCATTTTTGAAATACAAAAACTCATAGAAAACATATTATCACAAACATAAAATATTATCTATGTCAATGATTGTTGATAAAATTTGGTATATTGCATATGAATTTGAAGCAAAGGCCAATAACGCAGCCTTGAAATGAAAAACCGTTATTAATCTAATGTAACCAATAAAAATAAGGCGTAAGATTGATATCTATGTTTGATGGGATTGCTTGGAAATAATATCAATTAACACAGCCTTCCTTTGAATAGTAACAGTAGCCATTATCAACAACATACAGTAACACTACTTTGTAATTTAAATAACTTTTTTAAGTGTGATTAGCAATAATTTTTTTAACAATGATTTTGATATTTTTGGTGTTTTTTGATATTAAAATTTACATTTTATATATTTTGTCATTTTTTTATATTTAAACTAACAAAACAAAACAATGGACTGAGTGAGGAGGGTAATAGGTTCAGTAATAGTGAACATGTAGGAGAACCAAGGCAGCAATGTTCAAAATATTTTAAAGGAACAAGTCCATGTAGAAATCAGCAGCAAAATATAGCTTGTGATTTGGATGTTTGAAAACAGAGATGTCCAATGCCTGAGAAAGTGTTTTTCCACAGGGGTTCCACTTCGTAGTAGGAAGACATTGTTTCCCTGGGTACCACAAAGGGTTCCCTACAATGTGCAGGTCATTTTTAAATTGTACCAAATACAGACGAATTTACAATGCATCTGATATGAGACGTGCTATTAGAGAGGGCTGGGGTTCCTTAGAATTTCACAATATAATTATAGTGTTCCTTAACCAAAAAAAGATGGAAGACACTGTCCTAAGAAGACAACTTCACTTTGATAGTAAGCAAATGTGTAACATCCAACACCATCATCGTGGAACATTAATCACTGATGATGCACCACAACACAAACTCAAACTTCCAACAAGGTCTTGTGCATCCAGTGTCAGAAGCTAGTACACAATCCATATCCCATCTTGACAGTCGACTCTAAATGATTATACAAGAAGGGTACCTAATGCTCACCTAATACTATTTAGGACAGTAGAGGTTAATAGGTGTGAAGGAAAACCTTAATTTCCTCGCCTAGGCTTCAGAACCGAAAGGAACCTATCCTCTGCCAAAGGATCTGAAGGCCTTGTGACTGGATACACCATCTGCACCATTTATTACTCATAGGGTAATGACTTTTATACAGAAAAAATAAGTTATTGGTTAGAGGCGTAACATAGGCGTAACATAGGCGTATCCTAGGTGTGTCTTGGGCGTAGCTTTGATTAGAGGTGTGATTTAGGGGCAGGACATATTAGTGGTGTGATTTTTGGGACGTGTATTTCCCAATACAAGCAATGTCTGAATACATAGCTTATTCATTGTCTGTTATCAAAAGAGACCTTGAATTTTTAGCAACTATATTACACTATTTTTCTTCTTGCTTAGAACCAGTTTATTGTATTCTAACTAGAACAGCATGAGACTGTTCATACAAAAAGTATCTTTGCAATATCCTGGGCAGGAAGAAAGGAAATGCAATTTAGCAGAAACTGAGTGCATTTATGAATTATATTTCAGCAAAAGGCTGACTACAGAATCTTAACTAGTTATGACCAGACAAAATGGAAGCTTAACATGAGTGCAGATTCTGTCCTGACATATTGGTCCTAACAAGGTGCACAAGGGATATGTGATTGTATGCAGAAAAAGGTTGAGAGAATCAACCCAAAGGACACCTGACTGCACTCAATATTAACCATATTAATACATCTGGTATTGTGGTGGGAAATATTCAAACAGTGAGATAATTATATCCCATATAACCACTCCAGTATCACATTTCAAATCATTTATTTGGTATATGTTGACAACAAGAAAGAACACACACATACAAAATCAATTAAAATAAAGGAGAGCAAATAATGGACATATACCACATCTAACCCCTATAAGGGTTATTTAGTCCAAATTAACCTTAATGGGTAGGGTGTTGTGTGGTACAGATTGCAGTTAGCTGCTGACAGCTAAGTCTCAGAAATGCATAGAATCTTGTGCTTGTTATGCCGTATAACCAATGTACAAATATTAGTACAAGAGACTTATACTGTAATAACAATGTCAGCTGAGCCATATAATGAGACAAGTGTCTAGATAGTATAACATACTGGTCTGCTACGCATTATCAAAAGTGCATGTGATGACAGCAAGGGTATGCAACATATATGCATCACTGATACACTGTATTAATATACATAAATGCGTTAGCTTGTTGGAATGTCTGATCAGTACCCCTGGGAGTTCTGTAAATGCAGCTTGGACACACAAATGCAACCTACTAGGTCACACAGCCCAACTTCTGTGTCCGGCTGCGGGCCTCCGGTTATTACCAGGCCCCGGCTCTCCACAGCTGCTGCAGGCCTGTCCCTCTCCCTCACTCTCTCACACCGGGCCTCTCTCTCACGCATCGGCATGAGAGAGAGGCTCGGTGCAGGAGAGTGAGGGAGAGAGGCAGGCCCGCAGCAACATGGGAGAGCCGCCGCTCGACGGAAACCAGAGGCACGAACGCAGAAGTTGGGCCTTAGGCCTGACTTCTTGCCAGGCCCAACTCCAGCGCCGGCTGACTGGACCCCCCACAGCTACGGCATGAGAGAGAGAGAGGCTTGGCGCAGGAGAGTGAGGAAAGCCTGCAGCAGCTGGGAAGAGAGACCATCCCCAAGGTAAATGTAAGTATGTATTTGGGGGAGATAGTGTAAGTATATATTTGAGAGGTAGTGTAAGGATATATTTGGGGGGTAGTGTAAGTATGTATTTGGGGGAGATAGTGTAAGTATATATTTGAGAGGTAGTGTAAGGATGTATTTGGGGGGTAGTGTAAGGATGTATTTGGGGGGTAGTGTAAGGATGTATTTGGGGGGTAGTGTAAGGATGTATTTGGGGGGTAGTGTAATATGTATTTGGGGGGGTAGTGTAAGTATGTATTTGGAGGTAGTGTAAGGATGTATTTGGGGGGTAGTGTAAGTATGTATTTGGGGAGTAGTGTAAGTATGTATTTGGAGGTAGTGTAAGGATGTATTTGGGAGGTAGTGTAAGTATGTATTTGGTGGGGTAGTGTAAGGATGTATTTGGGGGGTAGTGTAAGTATGTATTTGGTGGGGTAGTGTAAGGATGTATTTGGGGGGTAGTGTAAGTATGTATTTGGGGGGGTAGTGTAAGGATGTATTTGGGGGGTAGTGTAAGTATGTATTTGGGGGGTAGTGTAAGGATGTATTTGGGGGGGTAGTGTAAGTATGTATTTGGGGGGTAGTGTAAGGATGTATTTGGGGGTAGTGTAAGGATGTATTTGGGGGGGTAGTGTAAGGATGTATTTGGGGTGGTAGTGTAAGGATGTATTTGGGGGGTAGTGTAAGTATGTATTTGGGGTGGTAGTGTAAGGATGTATTATGGGAGAAGTGTACAGGTGCAGCAGCCGTTATTCCAACAAATCACGGAGCCGTTTTCATGTGCGTTGCTGTACTCCACTCGGCATTAACGCAGCCAATCACCCCAGGCACAACGTGTTAACCGATGTTTCTTTGTTTGAATTTCATGGATTGTGTGCAATTAAATGCAATGAAATGAATGAATTGTAATGTGTACAGTACTGTGCTACTGTGTTAATTTCAGGTGTTTAAAAACCAGAACACTAAAATGCCATTTTCTGCACTCGTCTGCCTCACGTCTAAAGACGGTACGGTTGGAAGAAATCACGCGCCATGACATGGGTATTCCGAGGTATACAACATGTAAAGTGTTCAAATAATGGCCGCTGCATCTGTAAGTATGTATTTGGGGGGGTAGTGTACGTATACATTTTGTGAGGCAATTGTGCGGGTATTGTGGGGGGTAATAATTGTGGGAGGATTGTGTGGGGGGAATTGTATGGCTATTGGGGGGAATTGTCTGTGTACAGTATGGTGGGGGGAGGAGGGAATGAGTGTGAAGAGGGGGGATTGAGTGAGAGGGAGGTAACTGAGTGATAGCGGAGGGGGGAGAGTGAGAGAGGGTTTAAGAGGGAGTGAGGAAGAGAGAGAGGGGTAAGGGGGGGAGAGTGAGTGAGGAAGAGAGGAGGATAAGAATGAGATAGGGGGAGAGAAATACATGGGGAGAGGCTGAGGAGGGGCCCGGTCAAAACTGTAGTTTCTAGTTTGTAACTTGTCAGAGGCCTAGGTGAGCACATTCACGTCTCACACAGGTCTGCAGTCCTGCATTTCACCATTTTTAAGACAGTACTTTTGTGCCACCTTGTGGAAAGAAATGGTATACCACACCAAGAAATGTTTTCAGTCATATTCAGTGCATATAAAACATGGTTGTTATTTTCAATTAAAACATAAATATGTATGTACCCCTCAAATCCTCAGACTATAGGACCGGTCGCTGAGGTGGGGGCCTGAGTCCTATGGATCTATGTACAGTATATGTATTACAGTGTGCGAATTTTAGGGTTGCCAGGTGTTCGGTTTTGAACTGGACAGGCCGGTAATTTTGCTGTGTGTCCGGTAAAAATATTGAGGTAATACCGGACACGTATGTGTCCAGTATTACCACAGTCTACACTGCGAGTGCACCGTGGCGGCAGCCAGCTGGAAGCGTTGGTGCTGAGGGGGCAAGCCGCGGACGGTGGTTGGGAGCAGTGAGGAGACTCGTGTGCTGAGTGAAGGAGAGGACTGAAGTCAGAGGATGGTGGGGGCGGAGCACACACCCCGGAGGCGCCAGCGCCAGAGACTGCTGCAGTAACAGGTTCTGGTGCTGTCTGCCAGGAGATATGGTAAGAAGCTATACAACTCAGGTTGAGGAGATGATGATATTGTGGGGGGGGGGGTGTTGCTGTTGGGGGGTGAATGAGATGATGATGATGGGAGTGGGAAATTAGATGATCATGGGGGGGAATGAGATGATAATGATGGGGGGAATGAGATGATGATGATGGGCGTGAGGAGATGAGTAGGAAAGTCGTGATGGTATGATAGGTGGATGAGGAGGGGGTGAGAGGATGAGTGGGGTGAGAGGGAGGATGAGAGGGTGGCGACAATCTTGGAAGTAATGGGAGAGAAGCATTAAGATCAGTATAGCTCGCAAAGTATGACTGCAGGTGTTATTTATAAATTATCTGACTGTTATGTCATTGTTTTCTAAATCTCACTCCACGTATGCACCAATTTGTACTACTTCATATTCTATTTCGTACAAAATGCTGGGAGGGCGCTCAATCTCCAAACCCCTCCCCAGAATTTTTTACGAAATAGAGTATGAAACTGTAATATTGGTGCATACGTGGAGTGAAATTTAGAAAAAATTACGTAATGGTCTGAGAATTTATAAATAACATACCTCCCCACTGACCTTTCGAGCGCGCCGCATTTTTCACCATTGTATCCAGTATTTTTGGTGAAGCCAGAAGTGTAGTTTGTAACAGAGCACAGCCAAACGACAGCCAAACTTGGAAAAATTAAAAAAATCCCAGGCATCTCCAAATGATCAGATCAGCAAGCTCAGCAATAGATGGACAAGAGTAACGCACCTACGCGTTTCATGCCAGAGCACTTTATTAAGGTGTAAAGGAGAACAAACATCATGCATTTTTATACATACCAGCCTGTCCCATTGCAAAGCCGAGGATGACGTCATCGGCGTGTGACCGCGAGGAGAGTCGCACCGACGCCACGTTCATTCTTATTGGCTGAATAGATTAGGTTGTATGAAATTGCAATAAAACAAACAATCATTAAAAAATGATGAACATAAACAAAAAATATATATTAAAATAAAAGAAACGAATAAGCAGGATAAAAGCAATAATATAAGTAATATGCAAATCTCTGTAAACATGCTAAAGATAAAAATAATAATAATGATCACATAGCAATATATTTGTATAAATGTAATAGTGCAAAGAATAAATAAAGTGCACTACCTCCTAAACAAATAGAATATGTGAATATGTGTAATAACATCTATTCTCAATATGTGCATATAAAGAAAATATGGAAAATATCCAATACATTTATAAATAAAAAATATAAGATTATATAACAATTCTATAGTGTTATCTGTAGTAGAAACAGGGATTTTTGATGTTACCTTGGTATCATCTAAATCATAGACCAATATAAGGGGCGAATATCCCAAATAAAAATAGGTATAATTATAAACATAATGATTAAGCATATTGTTATTACTTATTTGCCCTATATATTGGTACATGATACACAGAACAAGATAAAAAAACAAACACATAAGATAAATTTACATTGTCAAATATTCGCAGTTAACACTAGTAATGGTATATACCACACATCTAATGATATTATTGGAATGGAATATTCTTATAAAGTGTCAGAGATATATAGCTACAACTGCAAAATATCATACACTAAATGACTGGAATAAATACATCAGAGAAAATGGCTTAAATCCCAGTCAATATTTAGCCCTAATGGTGTCCTAGTTCTTAAGGTAAAAATCCATAAGGCTTAACGCCTATCTAATGCCTTGATTCTGTCACCTCCTCTAGGTAGGGAGGGGACGTGTTCAATACCCTGGAATTTAAAAAAGTCAATGCTACCCCTAGGACAAGCTGAAAATACTTGGACACAGGATGGTTCTGATCTTTTTTCACAATGAGTCTAAGGTGCTCCATGATTCTAATTTTCAGACACCTTGTGATCCTACCCACATACTGTTGCCCACATCCACACGTCAACACATAGATTATGAAAGTTGAGTTACAATTTATAAACGTGTGTATCTTGTGGGTTTCCCTTGTCACTGTGGATGTGAAAGTTGGCATAGAACTCATCTTGGAACAGATCCTGCAATGATTACATTTAAATGACCCTTTGGGTAGTATAGGCTTATTTTCTGTTTTAAGTCTGAAAAGACTTAGTGATAGCGTATTTGCTATGGTTTTAGCTCTTTTAAAGATTATATTTGGGCCTGAAGTGGTGTAGAGTTTTAGAACAGGACCGAGTGACAATACACCCCAATGTTTTTTGAAGATAGATTTGATACATTCAGCTTGTGTGCTATAGGATGTAATAAACGAGGGACTCTCATTAAATAAAGGTCTTTTAGGTGGACGCTTCAGAAATGAGGTTGTGTCCATAACTGAGACGTCTTTAAGAGATCTATCGAGATCTTCCCGATTATACACACTATCAAGAAATCGTTGATAGAGATCCCTTGACTGAATTCCAAAATCCTCCTAGTTAGAACAGTTGCCCCGCGCCCTGTGACGGTGAGGGGGTACCCAGGCCAGTAAATAAAGGTATTATGCCCGGCTGGGTACCCTTGAGTCATATTGAAACTGTGAAGTGTCAGCTCTGCAGCCCACTGCAGGTTGAGAGCCTATAAATACATTAGAATTGTCTTTGTGTGTCCAGCTAGGGATAACCGGACCACACGTGTTAAAATAAGCTACATGGAATGACTGCGGTCACCGTTAATGTACTGGTTCCGAGGGTTGCAACCACACTTACCACATCACTGTATTTAGATCAATTGGATAAGTGGGATTGCGGTTAGGTTAGTTCCGTGCATTGCTGCACTGAGTCACGGCCTAAACCGCTGGTTAATTGGATAAGTATGGCTGCTGTCATGTCTTCGCTCCAGGCGTTGCAACAATGAGTCACTGCCAAACCGCACACAGGGAGAAAGTTTAAACCGCAGACCATACATAATTAGATACCTAACTGAGTTAGGGACATGTGGGAAAGGTGAAAAATGGTGTGGTACTGCTGGGGCCACAACAGTAAAGCAGCCATGGTTTATGTGTTGTTAACTTTTGGGAAAAATAGTAAATGAAAGTCCCCCTCTTTTTGGTTATTAAAATTATAAAGAGCAAGGGCATTTACATTCAGGCAGATGAGGCAGCGGATACATTGGGAATTAGCAAGCTCAGTATATGACCGGCTATTCCGGTGAGTAACTCATGCATATCTTAAGTGCGGACTTCTAAGACACCCTGCAGAGATGACTCCGGCATGTCTAGGAAAGTCTGGACTTAAAAAGGTACCGACATTGGACAGCGTGAAGTGGAGGGTAGTAAATATAAACAGGTTTCCCTGCCAGATGTCCAGATGTCCGGGATAGAGGTAGACATTCTGCTGCCAGAAAAGGGGCTTGGTCAGATATGGTAAGGTGTGTGGTTAGCGCATGACCCTTGCATACCATGAAGTCCCCTGCCTGGCTGCCGGAATTGTGGGCAACTTTGCCATAGGGTGGCGATTTGGTTCCCACGGAGTGATTGGCTGCACATTATAAAGATAGGACTTTGGTGCTTTCAAAAGTCTGTGCCACCAATTGGGAGAGGGGAATCAACATGCTGCAAAAAGATTCATCTGAGCTACATCGTGCGGTACAAGAAATTCCATCGTAACTAAGACTTGTACCCTGTTTCAAAAGTTCGTTAGAACTAAGGATTCCCGAACGAATCCTGCAAGGACAGAATGAAAAGTTTCCTTTCGGCGAAGATACAGGGGTTGCGAGCGGCGTCCCTAGCCAAGGACGGTTACACGGCTCCTTTTGCGCATCAACCCAGCTCCTGGGAATTGATGCCTAGAGACTTGATTTCTGTGGATTTCGTTCCGTGGGCATTTTATTTCGTTTTGCCCCATCCCCGTGTTTATTCGTAATATTTTGTACTTCAAGCTGTGTGTGTTTTGTGTGTAAATAAACTACAATTTATTGTATCTCACATTTTGTTCAATCAAAGGATCCGGGTAATTTTTGTATTAAAAGCACTGATCTTCCGTGACACGCCCTCATAAATTGTCCTTTCGGTATCCCCTTGAACAGGGCTTTGGGATGGCAGCTGCTCACTCTAAGAAAAGTGTTACGAGAGTTAGGTTTACGAAATATATTAGTCTGAATGTTGAGTGCAGTATCAATATATAAACAAAGATCTAAATAGTGTATATGGTGAAAGTGGTAATTATGTGTGAAGGAAAGATTGTAGTCATTGGGATTGAGTGAGTGAATAAAATCTAAAAAAAGTGGAAATTTCACCTACCCAAATAAAAAGGTCATCTATAAAACGTCTGTAAAACAAAATGTGCTCCCTGTATTTGTTCATATCTCCAAATACGTGGTACCACTCCCACCATTCCATGAAGAGATTCGTGTAGGAGAGGGCAAAGCTAGTCCCCATCGCCGTTCCACGTGTTTGGAGATAGTGAACCCCATCAAACAAAAATAAATTATGTCTAAGAAGAAAATTGATAGAATCTAAAAAAAATGTGATATATGCAGGTGCTAAATCAGACCGTGTGAGAAAGTAGCGAGCAGCCGCCAACCCCTGCTCATGGGAGATAACAGTATACAATGATGTAACATCGAGTGTAACCCATAAAAGATTACGCTTCCATTGAAACCCCTTGATGTGGGTGAGTAAGTCTCCACTGTAAAGAATGTAGGAGGGCAACTATCTAACGAGAGTCTGAAGGAAACAGTCCACGTACCGCGAGACACCATCCCCCAAGATCCAATGTTGGAAATAATGGGTCTTCCTGCAGGGGATACCAATGTTTTATGAATCTTTGGGAGATAGTGAAACACGGCCGTGGTGGGGGTAGCATTGAAAAGATAATTGGTGTCATCTTCCTTAAGTACTCCTAACATATTGACCTCATCCAAAAGCTCTTTGAGCTCTTTCTGAAACCTCACGGTAGGGTCGGTAGGAACGAGTATCACCAAGTTGGCTCATAGCGTCCTTGTAATGGTCATCCTTATGCTGCACTGCCACCACTCCCCTCTTATCTGCATTTTTAATAACCAGTAATTTGTTAATTTTAAGGTCCTTTAAAGCCACAACTTCTTCCTGTGTTAAATTCCCTATATGTGTTCTCCTGGGAAATGTATCAAAACAAAAACCTTTGCGTAATAGCATGAGATCCCTTTCCACCAAACTTTCAAAGGTGGAAAGGAATTTACTTTTCACAAAAGTTGGAAGAACTGTGATTTCCTTTTTAAACCTGTATTATGTCTGCCTATAAAATTATCTGGGTCATGATCAAGGTCCTAGTGACCCCCTAATTCTTCCATATCCTGAAGTGCACATAACATTTCTAACAGAGAAGTTAATAGAGGACTGGTTAGATAACATTTCTGGAGACATAATACCTGCAAAAGAATCAGAATTAACAGGATGAGAAGTCAACATTAATTCGTCTTTGTTGTTATAAAAAAAAAATTAAAAGTACATTTTCTTACAAATTTATGTAACTATTTGATCAAAAAGCTGAAAATTAGTGTCAGGAGCAAACTTCAAGCCTTTGCTTAATAAGGATAACTCATCATTAGTTAGTGGTACATTCGAAAAATTAATATCTCCACACTCATCCCCAAAAAGTTATTTTTCCTTTTGGTTGGTGCCCCCTTGCTTTGATCTTTTTGTTTTTAACACCATGTGGTCCTTTTAAGTTTTTTTGACGCCTGGTGATGTCCAGAATGTTCAGGATAGTTTCCTGATCGGGGCCTTTTTCTTTTTCCTTTTGGCCTCTGTTCCAAAATGTACGCTGACCCTTGGGAGCATCTGGTTCAGAATTAGAATTATCACCATCACGTGTAGTAAAAAACGAAACAGAGGGACCCAAAGTATCAGTGTCTGAAATGTCTGAATCTGTACCCTGTTGGTCAATAGACTTTTTTTCAGAATAGATTAATAAACCCATGAATTATTGCCAGACTTATTTTCTGGTGTTAAGTGGGCTAGGCGGGGGCCTCTGTTTCCTCTCTTAGGTTGCATGTCTTTCTCTCAGGAATAAACTTGATTAAACTCATTATCCAGCTTGTCCCTTTCAAATTTTTGTTGCTTTTTAAACATAATGTTTTTTTCTAAGTCCTTTATAGATTGTGCTAAGGTCTGATCAAATTCTCTATAACCCTTCATTTTAGGGAACTTGGATAATTGTACTTGTAAGATTTTAATATCTTTTTGAAGTGCTAGTTTCTCTTTAGCCTTGGACTGAACAATTAGTGCAATTAATTTGAAGGAACAGTTGTTAAGGATGGCTTTCCAATTGGATTCAAAATCACGGTTACAACCCCAAATGTGGACACTTTGGAAAAGCATTAGTCAGTTCCAGTTCTCGCGTTGAGTCCGCCGGTTCGCGGTATGCTCCTGCGACAGCAGAACCGCTTTCGGGAACACGTCGGGAGTACAGTGGCTGACAGTGGACACACTTCGTACGCACCAGCAGGGAACTACGCGTTCGCAGATTGCTTCCTCAGGTTCCTGCCGGCTGCGTGCCTAACGCTCTCTACTTATACCCTGTTTCCTAATTGACAGGTGTGTAAATGATAGCCTGTCTACTGTGTTTAAAATGGAAACATCATCCCATAAAGGCTGTATAAATAAGCAGAAGGGTTTTAAAGATAGACCCAAACAGCCACGGGGAATTTGTAGTATACCCAATGCAAATTAACAAGTCTAAGAAATAATATTTAAATAAGTATAAAAATACGATCACACTCCTGATTGGCCAATGTGCATAGTGTATATTAACTATTGTGCACATAGTAACATCATTAATAGATATTTAATGAAAGCTAGAACCAAAGCACATTGGTCATATCTACTGACATTGTCTCAACAATTTCAGCCTCACAAAGTCAATATCCATACAGTACAATAGCCCCCTCTAGTGGTTAGGTCACAGATTTGTGTGCACACTGACTGTCAGTCAGTGACTCAATGAAGAAATCTTTTTTCTGGACCTCTGCACATCCAATACACTCTTTGGGGGAGGGAATAGCTGGTGGACACTCAGGAGTTAAGTGCTCTGGCACTCCAGTACTTTTGGGGTTACCACCGGATGTTGATATTGTGGGGTGAAACTTTTCGGGACTGTGTTATGTGGATGGTGTATAATCTGTGTATAGTAAATACTGTTATTACAGTTGTGTGAAAAAGAAATACATTTATTTTTGTTAAATAAATCATGACACGGTGTAATATGTCATGTGTTGTTGTTCATCTGAGGTTGTATTTACCTAATTTTTAGACCTGCTAAGGAACAGATTGTTATTATGTCCTGATATGTAAAACCATAGAATTCAAAGAGGGTGTACTTTCTTTTTCACACAACTACATATACTGGTGTGTATTTACTGTGTGTATTGGTTCCGGTGAGGGGCTCCTCCCACCACGTTGGGATCCCTTGCCGATGGAGGCCCTGCACCCAGGTGATAAGTATACACCAGGCTCCCAGTGGCGGAGGCCTCTTGTTAGCCAAACAGGTGACAGCAGCACAGGTAGTTTCAGTAACCAGGGGGTACAAGGGTTACATATGCATAAATTAAAATCGACGCCGAATTTTTCATCTGTCAAGATCTAGGAATATACAGAAACAGATGAGAAACATATAAACCTTATGCAAGCCTGAAAACGAGCAGAAGGTCTGAATCAGGTAACGATTAAATAAAATGGTAACGATAAAAAATATGCGGATGGACCTTGGACCCTATTCAATAAAAGCACCCAAGTCGATATCTACTGTATGTTTAATCCCTTGGGTGTTAATGTTCTCAGCTTATAAATCCAATAGGTCTCTTTCTGACAGAGTTTTTGAAGCTGTTGTTCCATTGTAGCCTGCTCCTTAGGGACTAGGCATGGTTCTACCTCACCCCATTAGGGGCTGAGCGGGTAAAGACTAGCCCAGGGGCCTCAAGCTCGTGGGAGGCCTAGTCCAGGGAAATGGTCCTGAGAGCAGAGCTCTGACCATTGAAAGAGATGCAAGCAGCGAGAGGTGTACCGAGAACCCGGAATTACCCGGTACCCGGTATTACCCAGCACATTTCCAGCTACCCGGACATTACCCGGACCCGGCAACTGAGAAGTGGGCCCCGGCGTCGGGTAATGTCAAGGCAGCTGGAAATAATCTTATTACTTACCTTTTGGAAGACATCTAGGACTAGCAGCAGCGGTCCTGTGGTGGTGGCAGAATCGGTGGTGTCTTCAGCCAGCGGGGGAGCTGCAGGAATACCTTCCACAGCACCGAAGCAGGTAAACAGTGTGTGTGTGTGTGTGTGTGTGTGTGTGTGTGTGTGTGTCACCGGGGAACCTTGTGACTGGAGCAGGAGATGGAGCGTTACTATTGGATAGGCGGCTGTCCAATAGGAACACTCCATCTCCTGCTCCGGTCACGTGGTTCCCCGGCGGCTCACACACACACACTGTTTATCTGCTCCGGTGCTGTGGAAGGGGTTCCTGCAGCTCCCCCGCTGGCTGAAGACACCACCGATTCTGCCACCGCCACAGGACCGCTGCTGCTGGTCCTAGATGTCGCCGCCACCTGCAGGTAAGTGCCAAACCGGGTAACCGGGTACCCGACCGGTAGAACCATTGATTTTGGCCGGGTACCCGTTACCCGGTTGTTGTTTTTTTAACACTACCCGGTGCAACACTAGACTGCACCTCTCTTGCATGAGAAAGCTGATGTATGAGCTGGTCCACCAATAAAAGATGTTATACTGTTCCTGGCCTGGGACTACAGTTATTCTAATGTGTTCTCCTGTGGGGAAGAATCCCTGCCCCTGGCAGAGTCCTGCAGGATGGAGGCGCTGCACCATCCTAAAAACCTGTCCTGTGGTCATACTCCCCGCACCATCGCGGAGACTCAGTCCTCCTGAGAGCCAGCAGGTGGGCACCACAGCACCATAACATCATAGTAACTATAGATCTCCCTTAGGGTGGGATACGGGTGTTACAAGTAATTTGTCATTAATCTCTCAAGAGCTCTGACATGTGTGACCCTTGCTGATGAGTGTGTTTGTGCTCTGCTTTCCCTTTAGAGAATCACTCAGCTGATTGGGACTAACCCATTATTATTTACTTCTAACCAGTCATTTTATATAGGGTGGATCTGTAGAGAGTTAAAAAAAATTATAGAGTAACCATTGAGTTGGTCTATAAAAGCCTTTGCAAGGTCTCGCGTGTGAATGTGTGTTAGGTTGTAGTTGAATTGGCTACTGAGTCTCCCATTTGCAGTATGGATGGTACTGATGAGTGAATGTCCTGCCCTAAACATTCATAGCAGGTTTAAGACAAAAGGCAGTCCCATTTTCTGACTTGCATTTTTTTAAATTTAAGTGGCGGATACTTTAAATAATACACTTGTTGGCAAAGTAGGCAGCATTGTCATTTTTTTTTTTTTTTTTAGTTATATTAATTATAAATTAGTGCAGGAACAAATAACCAGATTTATTATTTAAGATTTTTGTTTTCCATCCAGATACCAAGGGGATACACATTTACACATTACGTAAAACACACAACTGTTAATAGCAGACTCACACAAGAACAATCACAAAGGCAGATGAATATTAAGATTTCTGATATTGGTCTTGAAGCATACGTATAAGAAAAACGACTATACATAGTACTTTGGTAGAAAAAATATTTATTTACAGCTTATATATTAATTTTGCAGTTGACAAGGAGAGTTTTGCAGAGAAATCTGAAGCTATCTAACACTGAACTTTGGAAGCTGTACAATTTTGATAGACATTTGTGCAATCTAAATATATTGATATAGGACTATTGCTGAGATCCCTCAGTCTTCAATCAAGTTTGACGATGCCATCGCATACCCTGAAAATGTTGTATGAACTGTCTTTTGTTTCCTTGGTATTACTTACTGTCTCTTTCCTACATTTTCCTGATGCTGCAGCGAACACTGATTTAAAATCAAGAGCCAAATGTTTATTGAACACTACAACATCCCAGATCTTTTTCAGGGATGCTGATCTTGTCTTGGGAGCAGTGATGATGTTATTTAGTTTTCCTGCATCTAACATGTTCACCTTTGAAGAACGTCCAAGGCCCCGCTCCTGTTTTGGGTAAGAATTTTTGTACGTGGCGTTTATATTCAGTTGTATGATTATTTTACATTTTAGGAGACTGATACTACATACTGTGCTGAATAAAGTAAAATACGTCAAGTTTATTAAAATAATATATTTAAAGGTTATGTCATGGAAGAGATAACCTTGCATTGACACGTTTGTAGTTATTTGATAGCTTTAATGTCACTTACTCAAGGTCAAAGGACTAGAAAAAACTGGCTGAAAAAGAAACAATTCTAAAATAAATCTTTTTATACACACAGCACTGAGAATTAAATGTACTTGTTCCTCCATTTTTCGATCGAAAGAGAGAGGGAAAGAGAGAGAGAGAATAAATAAATTAATTAATTAATTTTAAAAAAAACTATTGCAGCGTCTGGATATCATTATTGCAAAACTTTGCAGATTTCTGCAGCATCTAAGACTGATTTCACAATTGTTTTAGCCCTGTAAAGCTTGGAGAAATATCTCGCAAAACTGCCAAACTTTTAAAAGAAATTGGGGAAATTTGGGGGGGAAAAACCCTCGGTCAGTTTTGTACATCTTTACCTGCAAACCTTTTAATGACTGGAATCTATTATCTCTTTATTATTATCTACGATCTTAACATGAAAATGGCAAATCTCAAACACTTGCAGAACGCAGATCGTGCAGAAACTGCACAGAGCCGTTTTTAGCACCAAACTGTATATTGAACATTTTGGGACCTTAACAATGCATCTAGTGTTTAGCAAAAGAAAAAAGTTTTCATTTCTGTATCATGATTTGTTTGCTTCAAGTTACATTATAAATCAATTTGTAAACTCTGACTTTTGCACAACACTCGGCTCTGTACAAAATGACATTTTATTTTGAGTAAATACCAGACCCATACAAGGGAGAGTGCCACAGATTAAATCATTATTATTATCCTTGTCATGGAATTAGAAACGATTCATAGTTTTAGCTTGGGGACATAGGAGGAAATATTTTTTTATAACTTAGGAATTAGAAGCCATTGCTTATTGCTACTATACTGAAGGCCTAGCTATTATTAATGCCGTTCACATGGGACATGGGTGTGTTACTGAAGTGTCATTGATTTAAAGGGTTTATTTAGTCCAGCCCAAGGGAACTGCTTGCAGTAACTAGTTTATAATAAACCAAAAGTATTTAATGATGTAAGTGTAAGTTCTTAAGGGAAGATATTTTTTTTTATTTCTTTGTTTTTCATCAAATTTTATACATTTCTTGCTCAATCCCCATGAAAATTTGCACAATTGTAGGTCTGTTCTGTAGATTAACACTGTGCTTTTTATATAATGTAGACAATCAACTGATGTTAACTAAATTTATGTCACTGTATTATGTCAACAAGTACCCAATTACACTTCAGTAGGTGCATGTCCATTAAACGAGAAATAGGAGTTTTTCCTTTGTAGCTTGTAAATGTGTTAGACTGTTGTCATCTAATCTGAAATACTAAGGTTACTGTAAAATTTGTTTCAAAGTGTGTGTTCAAAATGTCCTAGTGACCATCGTTTATCAGGAAACATTTTATCTCAGTGTTTTGGACCACAATTCTTGCTCTGTCTCAAGCACTTTATAATGTGCTTATCTTCTTTGCTAAACATCATTTTGTAAGTACTGTATGCACTGCCATCATAACATCACCAATTCCAAAGAATTTATTAGATTATAAATTATAAAATAATTCTTAAATGTAATAGTCTACTGTGACAGACCCATAATTACTTTATTAGTGATTTTTCTGCAAGATATGGCGAAAAATAAAAGGGTTCAGTTTTTTCATAGCACACTATATATATATATTATATATATATAGTCTTTCTGCCGTCACCCCGTGCCTAGCTAATTATTTTTTCTCTTTTTTCCTTTTGCACGCCCCAGGCATTTGCTATTTCTATATACTGTATTTATATAGATATAAGCAGAAACATTTAGTTTGTTGAATGATATGTAGTCACAGGGACATTTCAAACATTTCTCTTTTTATTTTTTACAGAGTGAAGTAGAAATAGCCGAGTTAGTAAAGATGTGATAGTGCAGAGTAAATGAGTACTTCAGTATTAGGTGATAGCTTTTTTATATTTGGACTAACAATTGATATTATAAGACAAGATTTCATGCGTTTTCTCTCTTCCTAGGGTCAGCAATACTAATTTACAGAGATTGCATGAGTGACAGATGTAAAAAAAAAAAAAAAACAGGATAGCCATCTACAGTAAGGCTGCGCTTATAGTGCCGGCGACGTGACGTCGCGGAAAAACAAATGTATTTCCGCTGTCACGTGCACTTATAGTAGAAGCGGCGCGACGGAGTGAAGGCTTGTCAAGTCAATTTGATTTTTCCAGCGACCGCATCGTGACGTCACCATCGCCGTCGCATCGCTGTTGCCGACGACGGTACTATAAGCGCAGCCTAAGGCAGATGAGAGAGAACAGTAAATAAACAGACAGGGCAGTAAATGAATGAATAGAACATTGAGTCCCTTTTCATCCATTGATTGCCCTGCCTGTTTATTTACTGCAATCTCTCTCACCTGCCTTAAATGGTTATCTTGTTTTTCTTTTTTTCTGAGTTAAACTCTTGCAATCTTTGAACATCAGAATTGCTGACCTGAGGAAGAGAGGACAACTCTCGAAAGCCTGTCGTATAATATAAATTACTAGACCAAATAAAAAAGGTATCACCCAATACTTAAGTACTTATTTTTACAGAGAAAGCAAAAGTTTTCGGGTGGCAGTTCCTTCATCTTTTGCAGTGATGGCTGTGCACTAATAACTGCACCTTACTCAGGGACTGCGACACCCAAAACATTTTGCTTTCTCTGTAATAATAAGAAGGGAAATGTTTCAAATGTCTGTGTAACTACATCTCATACACTATTGTGTGCAACCAACTAAATGATTCTGCTTGTTGTTGGGATGGTGAAGGATTCCCATACTGTTAGTCTGCACCACACGTTAAAGAAAGACGCCATTTTAAGCAACAAGACACCGTGAGCCCAACTCGTACCTCTACATATCTATATGAAATAAACAGAAAGCAGTCAAAAAACTAAAGATATGGGACAAATATAAATAAAAATCAATATTAAAAAAATAGTCCTGTCTTTTAAGGGCTGCGGCGGCTACTTCCGCTACTTCAGAAACGTCTTCGGGTCATGCAGGAGTTCAATCATGCTCAGAAACAGAATCCCAAAAACATAAATATAGATACACATCCATCTCCAACTATTCATTTTATTTTTCTGTACATTTTCCTGATTTATAGCTAGTTAAGAAAATGTCATTTCTGTGGCAGTTTAAAAGCATTATGCTCAGCTGCTGTGCTTTAGGAATTTAGTTTTGGTACTTGATAATATACTTACTATAAAATGAAATGACCATGGCATACTATAAAGATAAATTGGACTGAATCATACAGGATGTGAAATAAACACTTCGTCTGGGAAAGCATACATCAATATATATATATATATATATATATATATATATTATCTAATCTGTCTGTATGTTGTCTGTGTATCGTTATCTCTAAATACAGTGATGTGTACATTCCAATAAAATAACGAAGAAAATATTAAAATAAATAATGTAACTTTTCTGTTCTTCTTTCAGCGTATCACTTCGTTACTACAGACATCTCCTAACAATTCTTTTTGCAGTTGAGGAAATCAATAGAAATCCTTCCATTCTTCCTAACATCACCATGGGATTTGAGATTCATGACTCCTGCACATATGAAAGTAGAGCTGTGGAGAGCACTTTCAAGTTGTTGTCAGGGATACAGGAACATATTCCAAATTATCAATGTAAAACTAAAGGCATCCTAGCCGGTTTCATTGGACACCTTCTGTCTTCCTCAACTTATAGCATAGCAGGTCTTACAGGGATCTATAAATACCCCCAGGTGAGTGTTAAATGCAACAAGTTAAAGATGAAATAGTGTTGAATGAATGATAATCCACAATGAGATTATTGACATTACATTCTGCATATCTACTATCGTTTCTATGCAAAATATAAATGTTAATACATCATGTGGTGAAAAAAAAAACTAAATTGCAAATAGGATCCTGGTTTCTACCCAACTAGAGATGGGCAAAAAAATGTTTGT
Source organism: Ascaphus truei (assembly GCA_036426205.1). NCBI lineage: Eukaryota > Metazoa > Chordata > Amphibia > Anura > Ascaphidae > Ascaphus > Ascaphus truei. The sequence continues at coordinate 38,177 of WSYH01001049.1, read as the reverse complement.
GGATTTGGATTTGGATTTGCCTCAGATCGGCCCATTCCTTTGGTCTGCGGATTTCTGCGGATCAGTTCTCAAAAGGGAGGATCTGCCTCTTTCTGATTTTTTTTCTATCACTGACAAGCCACGTGGCGGATTAATAATCTGTGGTCGTATTGTTAAAATCCACATTCAGATTAAAGTCGCAGGAGGAGTGAGAGAGAGAGCAGATTTTTTACAATCCACGATACGGATTTCAGATTCAATATGGAATCAGAGAGAAGATTCTTCCAAATCCACCTGGACTGTGTCCAATGGCTTTTTTAGTACCCAAACCACAGACGCATTTTGATAGGGAGGGCGGATTTGGTCTAAAACCCTGGGTAATTCCAGAAACCGGATTTGGACTGGTTCGCCCATCTCTACTCCCAAACTTGTACCAAATATTTGCTGATAACGAGAATACATTTAGAGTGCATAACTGAATCTTTTTTTCTATTCCTTGTAAAAAAAATAGTATTTAATAATTACAATGAAGAGTATTTAATAGAAAACCTTTAAAAAAATACTAATTGCATTTATATAACCATTTTTATTTTCAATGTACTTTACAAATATGTTTAATAAATAGTCGGCAATGATTTGCCTGGTGACACACAAAATGTAAAAGGGGAGAGTGACACAGGGCCGTATATGTCTTCCAATTCCGTAATGTGTCCTATGACAGAAGACTGTTTTGTAAATATGGTTGATGATGTTATAGTTGAGACTAGAGATCAATCCTTCAAATTAATATTTTACTATCTACATATTTACTAGATTAGTTATGGAGCCCAGGATCCAGTCTTAGATGACAAGACACTATTTCCGTCCTTTTACCGCACCATACCTAATGAGCGTAACCAGTATGATGGGATCATACAACTCCTCCATCACTTTGGCTGGACATGGGTTGGACTTGTTGCATCTGATGATGAAAGTAATCTCAGAGCCAGTGGAGAGATCAAAACAGAGATCCTCAGAAGTGGCATTTGCATAGCCTACTTTGAAATTGTTTCAAACCGTTTTCTCACCAGCTATCGTCGGGTGGTTGATGTCATTAAAAAGTCTTCTTCCAATGTCGTCATCATTTTCAGTAGCACCTACATTTTTTTTGATTTGATGCTTACAGCTAAAATATTCTCCGTACCTGGGAAAGTCTGGATTACATCAACCACAGTTTCAGTCTCCACTGATAATATGTTTGGAGCCTATTTGAATGTACTTAATGGCTCCCTCCTGTTTTCAATTCATAAAGGAGAAATTCCTGGCTTGAGAGACTTCCTTTACAGTGTCAATCCTTCCACACTTCCAGATGACATCTTCACTGCTAAAGTGTGGCTTCTTTCATTTGGGTGTTTGCCGGCAAATTATAGTACATATAGCAATGAATTAGGTTCAACCCGGGTTTGCACCGGAAATAAGACGCTAAAAACATTTGATACATCTTACGACGTCAATACTTTCAGACTGACATATGCTGTTTACAGAGCTGTGTATACATTGGCATACGCATTGCATAATATGCTTTCCAGCATGAAAAATAACCAACAATCTGTTGATGGACCCAATCTAAGAAGGAATTTTCGACATTATATGGTAAATGAAAACTAAAGCACTAGCAAATTAAACATTGTGTGTGTGTGTGTATACGTATATATAAATAAATATAAATAAATATATATATATATATATATATATATATATATATATATATATATAACAGTATAACAGTAGTTGGACAACCAGCCCACCTGTATTAGTCTAATTTGTATTTATTAAATGGTGGAAGATGTTTAGGTCCCCAGCAGGACCGTTCTCCAGATAACCAACAGTACACAAACAATGTCCTTTTTAAACCCCCAGTGAAAAACTGTGTGAAACAGTATGTACTGTATCAGTGAGGTGAAAAAAAAAGGTTAAATATATATACTGTATTCCAAATCTAGTTATATTCATGCATATATTAATTTTTTTAAAGACTGAAAAAATAACCGTGTGATTAAAATTACATAATATCTTGGGTTTTCCCTACTTTGATGTGTTATTACTTCATATCAACAGGTGATTCACTACAATGACACGTTATATCCAAACTAAAGGTCTCAATAAGTCAGAAACAAATAAAATACAGTCTGATACAGTAGTTTGCACCTTATATTCTTGCCTTGGAATCATTGTATTTAATTTGCTACACTACAATGTTTGTTTATGAATGAATATGAATGGTTTGGATTAAATGAACATTTCTTTAGTGTACTCTGATTTTCTTATTGTCTTTTTCACATATTATTTTAACAGCTAAATCAATACCTGAAGAATGTTCGATTCAAAACAACTTATGGGGAAGAATTTTATTTTGAAAAGGGAAGCCCTTCAGGACAATACGATATTTTAAACTGGGTCATTTCTCCTAATAAAACAATCCTAAATACTCAGATTGGCAGCTTCATCTACTCTTCAACCTCAGGACAGAAACTGGTGATCAATAACAGTGCTATACAGTGGAATCATGAGTTTACACAGGTAATACCCTATCCAGTTAACTTTCATTGACCACATTGGGTGTATGTGATAAAAAAATGACTTACCCACGCCTCGGGCCGGGCCCATCCCCTGTGTTCCCAATAAGCACACCACACAACCTCTTGGGAGGAAAAGTAGGTCACATCTTTATTATAACAACTTTTTAACATAATATGATAAATATAACAATGTATCCCAACTAGGGAGCCAGACAGATTGCTCCACTACCTTCAGCTAAGCGCTCAAGAGATACCCTCACTTCGTGTCCACATCGTCACTTTGCCACCCAGGCCGCATGGCACAAAATCCACCATACAGAGGTCACTACCATTCCAGCCCACTAAGCCAGGATGTTTTTAAATCAGGAGCCACGCTCAGACCGTGTTATAAGCAGATCCGCTTTGTAGCAGATCGCACTATAACGGGGTTGAGCTGTATTTGTATTTCAAATGTAATAGACTTAAAGCACGAGCTCATAACATTGCATACTCCTGTGGTGATTTTTTTTAACCAAATAAAATTAGTACTGTATTCAAAAATCAATTAGTGGCATATGTTAGTAAGTCATTGTTCATGTTTTTATATTAAAAACGGTGCCCCTGTTGTAGGCCAAAATCACTTATAGTGACATATACAGTAGCCTCCTGAGTCTAGTAAACATCTCGCTTTACTTTTGCAAAATGTGATCATATCCTATAGACTCAAATAAATACAGAGCTTCAAAAAAGTAAGAACATACAGACTTAAACAAACGATGCAGTATTTATCGTCTTTGTACAATAAGGGAAAACCTTACATTTCATGGTTGTGGTCAATTGATTTTTGTGATAACCAGACATCCACATTTTTTCAAATGAATTGGAGAACAACGTGTTATACAGTACTATTATAGTAATTTAAGCATGGCTATTGTTTTAATCTGCATATTGTAGTGTCTAAAGAACAATCACTGCCCATTAATAACCCCCTCGAAAACTACATTTTTATCTGGAACATGAGGGACCCTGGTGCTGAGACTTATTACTTTATACCTTGGGAATCCCTAGTTTCTGAGAAATTATGTTTAACATTTTCCAGTGAGTTATAAAAATATATATATATATATCTACGCTGGCTGCAAAGACCCCAATAGAAAGCCCGTTATCAGTGGCTTTCTATTGATCGCGGGTGTTAAGTGGGGCCTCACTTGCTATATTGTTCTTCCGTAAGTAAAGTGGTCCAGGTTATATACTGTACAGTATATATTTAAAATTATAACAAAAATGAATTGCACAGCTTTTAAAAATTAATACCAGCTAATGCTTTCAAATAGTGGCTTTATATAGAAGTCTTAAAATGTTTTCCTGTGTTTAGATTTGGCATAACAGTAGGTCGTGGTAACTTTTTAAAACGCCAACAAAACAATTCGTCATGAGTTGCCCTTATGAAAAATAAATGAGCGCTTTCTGCCTCGTCTTTCTCAGGTTCCCCGTTCTGTCTGTAGCGAGCCCTGTGCTCCCGGATACAGGAAAGCATCTCGGAGAGGAGAGCCCAATTGTTGCTATGATTGTGTTGCCTGCTCAGAAGGAGAGATATCCAACAAGACTGGTGGGTTGTATGCCAGCTTAACTCTTCTCACAATGACTTTTTAGGTGTTAAAATAAGCAATAAACGTTGCTGATTTACTCGCTTTGAGCAACTTACTTTTGAAATTACTGATCCACTTTTCTGCTCTTGATATCTCTTTTGGCCACTAGAAACAACAGTCAATAAAACGGGAACGTACAGTATAGTTGTTAATCAGCGAACTGGTAAATGTAAATGTAGTTGGGAACATTTATGTGTACATTACTATATTTACTATTTAGACAAAAAATGTCATTCTAAAATTAAAAAGGTCTTTAAAAAAAAATTGATTCATAACAATACATTTGTAATAGCTGTGGTAATATATGTACTGTACAGTCATTTCTATTAGCAGAACACTGATTTTAATCAATTGATTAAAAGCTGCCCTTTCAGTAAAAATGACTTAGTATAACATGTAAATCGATTGTACTTATCAATATTACAGACAGTATGTCACTTTGTTACCAGTTTAGCAGCTGCCATGAAATCATGAAATGACCTTGATGCTAACGCTTTTGTACTGCTTTTTCTTAGCTCTGTTAGTATATGTACATATATGAATTAAAATGATTTAGTAAACAACAACAAAAAACATTTATTATGCAGCAAAAGAGTCTGCAAACTAACATCCTAGGTATTCCTTCATCTGCTATTACAGTACAGTATCTTAATCTTATTCTGTCACTTATATCTAAAAATTATCTCAAATACATAAAAACATAAGATTTGAAGGGCAGGGTATACTGTAGCATCTCATATCTGCAAATACCTTTCAATGATATTTCCAGACGATGTGTGAAGATTCAAATCATAAGAATTCTGATTTTAAAAAAATTCACTGTATTTTAAACACCTGAGACTAGAATGGGATTTAGTTAGTTTGTGCATCAGAAATATTGCTACATTAACAATACTACGAGTCTTGTGATTAAAAATATTAGGCATCAATCTGCGCCAGTGACATACAGCATGTAGCTTGTTTATCTTGCTTTTTATATTTGGCCCAGATCACTTAGAAACTGAGGAGCAGAAGTTAAAGCCACCTCAGACCCAGCAGATTTATTTGACACAAAGAGAAAGGGAAACTACTCTAGTTATAAATGCAAAGCTTGATACATCTGACTATCACCTCCCTTAACTCATATAACTTTTTCTAAAAAAAGTGGCACACAGATAAAATGCACCCGTTTTAGATCAGTGCTCCAGTTTGATGCGTATTCTTCACTACTTTATCAATACATTCTACTGCATACCTGAGTCTCTGAGCTTTAGCATGCTTTTTTAATCGACGCTACCAACAAAGGAAAATAAAACTGTGATTGTTGTATTCCCTATTTTGTAAATTAGTTAGACATGTATTACAGTATACTGAAGATATTGTTTCTTGTTAGATGTGGAAAACTGTATGAAGTGTGCTGCAAATCAGTGGTCCAATCTGAAGAGAAATGAGTGCATCTCCAGAACCATAGAATTCCTTTCTTATGAGGATGCGTTGGGTATAGCATTATCTTCTATAGCGATTGTCCTTTGTATTATCACTGCTGGAATTCTGGTCATCTTTATCACCCACAGAGACACACCCATAGTGAAAGCTAATAACAGGGATCTGACTTACATTATGCTTCTTTCCCTTGCAATGTGCTTTCTGTGTTCCTTGCTATTCATTGGACTTCCAATGGACATAACCTGTTTCCTTCGACAAGCAGCCTTTGGAATTATTTTTGCAGTTGCGGTTTCTTCAGTTTTGGCTAAAACTATTACTGTTGTTATTGCTTTCAATGCCACAAAGCCCGGCAGCAAAGCAAGAAAATGGGTGGGATCCAGAGTATCTACCTATCTAGTGTGCCTATGTGCCCTGGGAGAAGTTGTAATATGCCTTGCATGGTTTCTCTGTTCTCCACCATTTGCAGACTTTGATACACGGTCAAAAGATGAGAAGATGATATTACAATGTAATGAGGGATCTGTCATTGCATTCTACTTCTTAGTGGGGTATATGGGACTTTTGGCTGTTTTAAGCTTTGCGGTAGCTTTTCTAGCAAGAAATTTACCAGATAGTTTTAACGAAGCTAAACACGTAACTTTCAGTATGTTAGTATTCTGCAGTGTCTGGCTGTCTTTCATCCCTGCCTATTTGAGCACTAAAGGCAAATACATGGTAGCTGTTGAAATATTCGCCATCCTGTCTTCCAGTGCTGGGCTGCTGGGCTGTATATTCATCCCTAAGTGCTACATCATTTTGATCAGGCCCAATTTAAACACCAAAGAACATTTGATAGGAAAAAAGGTAAATCGATATATTGTAGACTCCTCTTTAACTCCTAATGTGGCCTAAAATGTTCTTACATGACGCTACTAGGAAATATTGTCAGTGTCTCCTGGCTAAGTCTTCCCAGTAAGTGATCTGAAGAGGTTGTTGGAGAAGAACGAGGCTATTACCTGAATCAAACACAAGTAGGTTTGGATTCCTCAACAAACCATCAAATGAATTCTGTAGCAAAAATCAAGTTCTTAAAAATGTTTAAACCTCTGTATTCTATATCAATTTATTTTGGGTACCCATGTTATTTGTGATGCTTCTCAGTCAGGGCTTATTCTCCTAACAACAGCCAGAGGGCACTATTTAATTTCCTTTTCCTATTCTTGCTTAACAGAGACTATACAACAAAAGACAGAGAAGCCCAAAGCTACATCCAATATGACAAAAATACACAGTGAAATACCTATATATTCTCTTGAAAAAGGGTAATTTAGTTCAACCTTTGGCCAAAGCATCATAAGCCTGCTAGCCACATATACATATATATGTGGTATGTTTTGGGGATTCTTTGAGCTTGCCTGGGTTTTGTGTTTTTATTAACAGAGACTATAGCAGAATGTGCTTCCCTGCTATATATTATGACCCCCACCAAGCTCCACCCTTCGTCTTTATTCTTTTGTATCTTTTTAGTTCTTCCCTTATGTGTATGATGTGTTTTTACTATCGATTCCTTTCTTCTTTTATGTACTTTATGTAAACTCTGTAACCCTACAAAGTTCTAAAAAATAAAGTGTTTTAAAAAAAAAAGGTATATTGTACGAATAGTGCCTCTCCCATTATCATGTTTAATTTGCCATTTAGAAGGTAAGCTGCTGAAATTCGAAAGGATCTACAGTACAGTACATAGCAAGCAGATTAAGGGCCATATTTACTGAGTGGTACTAGGCAGTCAATATTTAGATGAGTAATAAGGGGCTTTACAGCTTAGCACAACCTAATAAATATTGCTTTATATCTACTAGGCAAGGCAACCAATGTTCCCTCTAGTTATATATTTTTGCTGAACAAACCAACACACTTGGTGAGTGACTTGAAATTTCAGCTGAGTAAATGGAACATTGGGATAGGTGCAAGGGGTAACTGAGGGAGACAGGAAGCAGGAGTTGGGGAATCAGGTGAGAGGAGGAGCTAGAGGGAGATACCATGTTAGAGGAGGGCGGGGGTTTGTGTTGGACCAGCTGAAAACGAGAGCAGAGGCCCTGAGGAGAGCCCCCTCTTTTTTACACATGTTCACATTTGATTTTATATGTGTGCGTGCGTGCGTGCGAACAAAGAAGAAAGAAAGTATCCCAAATGAGCACTCTGATATACAAGACTATGAAAAATATATTAAAGAACTTCACTAAAAAACATGAATAAAACAGTCTTTCAGGTCCAATAATTATAATAATAATAAGCACGCCTAAAAGTTCTCAATGAACTGATGAGACAGTAAAGTACTGATCTGTAAGCATACATAGCAATCGTAATTAGGCTATAAAAGCTAAAGGGAGGAGTCTGGCAGCAATTGCCTCCCACCACCTAGACCGGCCATTCAAATATTGGATATGGGGTGGAATAAAACATCCCCCTAAAAGAACATATCAGAGCACACAATGCACAGTAACCGAGTGTAAATGCCAAAGCAATATAGGTGCACACAAAACAGTGCACAAGCTAGATCAGAATAAACTCCCAAGGAGGATAAAACTTGCTAGATGCATCTTCCCCCATTGTGCTCATAATTAAAAGCAATGTCACATAAATCCTATCAAGCAGGGAAGGCAAAAAGCGGTTATAAGATACTTAGCCGATATTGCGCAAATCAAGGATTCAGCTGAACAATGCGCAAATCCTCATTAAGCTAGGTGCAGATGCTAGGCGTGGAGGGATCCTGAGAAAGGACAAACAGCCGCCCCTTATTGTATGTATATATTGTATATACAGTATATATATATATATATATATATATATATACACACACACACACACACACACACAAACACACACATATATATATATCCAATAAAGAATATCACTTGTGAGCACATTCACATGTCTTAGACAGGTCTGCAACCATTCAACCATTAGCACCTAGCACAGGGGAGCACAATCTTTTCCCCCTGCGCCCCCCTGTCGACTGTCCTGCTCCCCATGTGCCTCCCTCCTCCTTACAGTGGTTCCCGGCATCTGGGTGTCACAACGCCATAGCAACGTGACGTCACATGACCTTGCGGCATCAAATGACGCCCCCCAGTTTGCGCACCACTGACCTAGCATACAGTGCTTCCACTGCAGCAATTGATTCTGGGAAATGACATGCAAATGAGCACACATTATGTCACCTTTTGCCTGAAATCCATTTACATGGAACCCATATAAGCAAATGCTCTGCTGTTCACGCAGCTTTTAAGCACAGAATGGGATTAGATGCAAAGCCAGTCAAACCACTCACAGACATGTTTCAACCTTAATGGGTCTCATCATTGTGAGGTTGGTTGTACTGGCTTTGCAATTTTCAAGGCTGTGTGGGTTTACCATGCACATTTTAAGTTATGATGGGTGAAAAAGGTGACAAAAAACCTCCACCATTAGCATATAGCAAATAAAGAATATCACTGTGAGCACATTCACAACAAATTGGAGAACTCACTATAGCAAGTAAGAATGTGGCTTCCGTATGAATATCAACAAGACCAAAGTGATGTTCAACAAATGTATCAAGTCTGCAAAGATTTAAAGAAATGCAAAAGAACTAGAAGAAGTCAAAGACTATGACTACCTTGACCGGCAAATAGCAATGGGAGCTTTTTGAATTAAATCAATAGGAGAATGAAGATGGGATGGAGAGTATTTGGAAGAAACAAAACAATATTTCAAGGGAATCTTGCATTGTGCCTCAAGAAGCAAGTTTTCAACCAGTGTATTCTGCCCATGCTCATTTATAAATGTAAAACTTTGACCCTTAACGCGAAGATAATTCAAAAGCATCAGAGAACGCAAAAAATTATGGCGATATGTATGATGGGGATTTCCCAAAGTGACAAGGAAAAGAATGAATTGGTTCGAAACCAAACAAAAGTCTGTAATCAAAAATGATTTTCAAGCTCATTCCACTGTTAGAACAATTTTTCTTATAAGACACCATTTCAATGATTGTCCTTTAATCACTTATTCACATGCTTGCATATGAAGGCCCGCCAACAGGTGGAGTCTGCCGGGGTTGGCCCCCTGCGCGGCCATCAGGGCCGCCAAGGGAGAGGAACAAACGTTAATGGCTGCCGGGCCCCGGCTTTCCTGTCCCAGCGCGCGGGCCCCTCTGACGTCAGCGCGCCTCAGCTTCCGGTGTGCACTGACTGGAAGCTCGGCATGGGACACAGTGAGGAGGCCTGAATCTGATGGCAGGTCGTGACGGGCCCCGACTCTTCGCCGGTCCGCCGCAGTCACTGCTGGTTCCCTGCAGCCACCGCTTGTCCCCCGCAGTCACCGCCTGCCCCGGTATTGGGTAGGTGGGTTTTTTGTATGCATTTGGGGAGGTGGGGGAGGTTGTATATATTTGGGGGTTGGGGATTTTTTTTGTATGTATTTGGGGGTGGGAAGTTTTTTGCATTGGGGGTGGGAAGTTTTTTGGTATATATGTTGTGAGGGGGGAGAGAATGAATGAGCGTGGGGTAATTGACTTGGCAGAGGGAGTGGAGAGAGGGGGTGAGTGAGGAAAAGAGGGAGTAAGAGTGAGACGCAGGGGAGAGAAATACATGCGAGGCAGGAGAGTGAGAGGGGGTGAGACGGAAGGGAGAGAAATACATGAGAAGAGGGGGGGGGAGAAAGGAGGCTCGTGAGGTGTGAAATGGGGGGTGGGCGGCTCGCAATACTGCCGACAGAGCAGGATGGGGGCCCTGCTTAAAATGTTTGTCCTTGGTCCCACAATTTCTGTTGGCGGCCCTGTGCATATATTTAAACTTCTTGTAAGAAAAAGACAATTTCTTACAGACCCTCTAATTTATATAAATAAAAATCCCTCTAACAATCACACATCAGTTGTATCACATTCACAGATTACAATATGTCAAAAGATATCCCCTAAATCAAAGGGTCATTACTGGAAGAGTTTGAGTTTTTTTGTAAATTCCTATTCATCATTTTTTTTTTAAATCTCCTCTCCTTGTGTCATTTCTATTTTTATCTGTGTATACATTCTTTTCATGATACATATTAAAAATAATTGAAAAATTATACATATTAAAGCCACACATAATACGATAATGAAGGGATGAATGAAAAAATGACCCACAGATGATCGTAATGTATAGAAGGAGAAGGAGCACAACCTCTGCATCAATAGAGCAAAAAATAGATAGGGCTACTCCAAATAGAGTGAAATTGTGTTTATTGCACAATCAGCTTGGCAATGAAGGAGTAGGTTATCACCTTGATAAAGTCCTATTGGATGAAACGCGTTGGTGCGTTTCCTACTCCTCCATTGCCAAGCTGATTGTGCAATAAACACAATTTCACTCTATTTGGAGTTGCCCTATCTATGTTTTGCTCTATTGATGCGGAGGCTGTGCTCCTTCTCCTTCTACACATTCTGATCTCTACTACTGAGGACTGCACGCCGGAGAGTTTGTCCTGTCTGGATTAGATTTTGTCCTGCCTGGCTTACACTGTCAGGTAAAGGGCATTAGCCCCTCTGTATTTACCTTCTCAGTACTTGTTTGCTTATGTGTTATACCCTATGGGTAGTTAATATCTTACCAGGGGACCAACCTCTGTGGTAGCCAGGTGGGCACCACTATATCCCCAAATTTCCCTAGGCGGACTTCTGTAATTATACAGTCATTCTGGACATTGGATTTATAATCTGAATATATTAAAAAATTGAGCACACGTTTGTGAAGCACCAATCAACAAATAACCTAACCACTGCTGATCCTTTAGAAGACTTTGATAACATTGTAACAGATTTCTTAAACTTTGCCCACCAAGCTGATCCTGACATTAATGACCATTCATGCTCTATCTCTTTTAATTTACCTTGTTCATGTTGAAAAACAATTTCTGCCTCTTTTAATTGTTTTTGTAACATCTGAAGTAAACCTTCATCTTTATTAATTTCTTCAGTACATTGTTCCCAAGGGAACACATTTATTTGAGATATATTAAATTGTAATGGAATCATATTTACATCTCTCACGAATGTGTAAATATATTCCTATTGGATTTCCTCCAATACAATTCAATTCTTCAAACATAAAAGGTTTTTACTATTTCAATGCAAAGTAAGCATAAACGATAAATAATCTTGGCCTGGTATAGTAAACAAATTATAATAAAGTCCGGATATTGGAGACTATAAAATAATAGCGGAATATTACTACCACTATTTCTAGTATTGCTATAGAAAATAAAACTCTTTCTTTTCCTAATATGGACATCTACAAAAATAATAATACTTGTACATACTGTACATCACACCCCATAAATCTGTATAATTTAGAACCAATACAAATTCTTCTATCAAACTTCATTGTAATCCTAGAGATGTAATTCCCCTTTGTACTTTTTCAGTATTGATTATTTCTTTCAATAGTCCCAGTTGTGATTAATATAATAAAAATAGTCATTTTGTTCTTTTTCCTAAAAAATGAAAAAATATTCATTCCCATAGATGATATCTCTTGTTGATTTTCCTCATTCTTCTTGATTCCGATCATCCATCATCCAATAATATTCTTTATTCATCACACAATTACACATGACCTGTAAAACTACAGCAGCATCATTATTTTGGTAAATATATTTAACCTAAGTCTATCTGGACCATACATTTACTGTCTACAAGCTATGTACATAAATCTCAAATATATAATTTTTAAATAATGTTAATTATAATGTCAATTACAGTCAACTATACATCAAATATGGTGATATCATACAGCTAAGGCCATGTATCATGCATATGCTCACACCACTTGGCAACTCTTGTGTTCTTCAAACATAGCTGCTTCTATAGTTTCCTTTTTAACAGCAACTTCTTGTTTCTACAAACCACTGAGGAAAATACCTTAAATGCTAAATATTGCATATTTATATTTATCAAGAAGTGGCTATTAAAGAAGAACATATTTCATGAAAATGTAGTTTCCTTTTACTTCTTCTGTTACAGTAAGAATTTCCACCTCAGAGTCTGGATTTCTGCCTGTGTGAACCATACGGCAGATATCAGTAGCGGTTTCTATAAACGATCTGCGTTTGACCTTGAACTTCAGAGTGCTGTTACTTATTGCTAGGTCTATAGGGATCCAATGGGAATCTCCAGAGTCCATCACCAAAAGAAGCAACATCAACAATTAGGCTGCGGTCCCAGTAACAGCCTGTGCGCATGGCACGGCGTGCGCTGTGCGTGTAAGCACCGCCCCTCAATGGGGTTGGGCCCAGTAGGCACCTTCATGCTGAAGGTGCAGCCGCGCCGTGCTGCAAGGTTTTTTCCAACTCAATCAAATTGAGTTCAAACCTTGCGACGGAGGCGTGGCCACGCCCCCACCGGCGGTTTACCCAATGAGGGCGAACCAGCCGCGTGACGTAATGGCCATGCCCCCGCGAATCCCCGACCACGACCCCTCCCGTCGCAAGCTCCCTCTCTCCCTGTCAGACCGCAGATCGCGGTTAGCGCTGTGCACGCGCCGCCGCCCCCGCCCCCGCCACAGACATTACTGGGACCGCAGCCTTACTCTGCTGTTTATGCTGCCATGGAACTAACAGAAGACCATAGAGGCAGGAAAATGTGTATAGGGAGTTATGTTGACTTTTATAGAACGTTATATGCATTGTACCCTGATTAGCACTATCACACTATCATCAATAGCTCCCTTAATCTCTACCAAGATCCTAAAAATCATCCTTTATAAATAGAGAGTCCGACATTAATGAACTCAACTGAAATTTAGTTCCAGGCTCTCTACCCTAAATTCTTCAAGAGCAAAGGACACTTGTCCATGTATTGTAACATCACTGAGCACAATATAAAATAAAGCGGACCAAGAGACAAATGTGCCCATGTGTCACCCTCCCCACCCCCCCCCCGGTCGCAGATTGGACTTCTAAGGTGTAGTGAGGGCTGGCTACATGTACTATGGTGGTGCATACCTGCTTGGAACAGGAGGGCCTCAGTCTCCCTCGTTGGTGTGGGGGATAACAGGGCCAGGCTTCTCGGGTATATGCCTCCATCGTCTTAGCAGTCGTCGTGGAGCAGCGCCTCCATCTCTATAAGCCCCAGGGATGTGGGGTGGAACCCTTACAGAGAAACCCTGGTCCCAGGGCGAATGATCCAGCTCTCACATACAGTAGTCTTTATATAAAAGCAGCAATGTCTTTATTGTCCTTGTAACAGTGATACAGCAGTTCACACACCGCAGCAGTTCATATGCAGCAGTGCTTCCAAATGTAACAGGTCTATTCCTCCACTCCTCTCCTCCAGGTTGTACCCTAGCAGGATTGGCTGTTTGGGGCTTCAATACCCCAACCCCCACATCCAGGATATACTCTCTGGGTGAGGGTAAATCTCCCCCCCCTCACCCCCTCAGCAGGGTGAGGGGCATTGGTCACAGCACTTAGTGCTATCAGCTTTACTCAGATTGGCTGAGAGTCTTCTCTCCTGTCTCCTTGCCACTTCAAGATCATGCTCTCTCTGCTCCTGCACTCTCCACTCTCTTGGTTCACCTCTTGCACAACTGCCAGCGCATGACTCCTCACACACACTCTCCTCCGGCCTCTTAGACTCAACTCCCAGACTCAACTCCCAGACTCAACTCCCAGACTCAACTCCCAGACTCAAATCCCAGACTCAAATCCCAGACTCAAATCCCAGACTCAAATCCCAGACTCAACAACTCAGACACACACAGGAGCAGCCCACTAAACAGATACAGCCCTGCCCCTTATGATGTCAGCAGAACCTCCCCTCTGTCTCAGGCCTGCCACATAGTCAGGGGCCTACCTCTATCACTCAAGGCAGGGCTTGGTGGGGGGAAAACCCATGATTACTACTGGCGCCTGCCCTTAACAGGGCTTACTCCAGTAGGAGAAGGATAGGCAGCCAACTATTTCTTACAGGGGCTACACTCTCCCTCTGGTGGAATCCAATGGTCCCCACTTGGACCTAACTTTAGCAGCACCATCCTGCGGAGAACAAACCTGGGAAACAAACACATTGCAATGCATGTTATTTCTTGAGCCAACCACCATGTGGCGTAACAGTCACAGTCACTCCCAACGGGGAGAACCACTAATGATAATGTTTTGGGTCAGGCTTTCGTACCTTCCTCCCATTATGGTCAGTTATGGTAATTGTCACGCTTGTGCTCTCCTCAAAAGTGCAGGGGAAAAGGGAAGGACCCGGTAGTGCGGTGGGGAGGCCGCAGGGGATACGAAGAGAGTAAGATGCCGCGCAGCTGGGGATCGGCGCACCTAGTCAAGTAAACGCGCCGCACGCATGAGAATGCGCGATGCGTCCGGAGGTGCGGAGCCAAGCTCAGAGACATGACTGATCCAGCTGCATGTGCGCGCATGCTCTGACAGCAGAGCGGGAGTGCGCGCGTTCTCAGGCACCAACGCGGGGGTTTGTGGGAAGCCAATGCTTCAGCACAGGAGTCTGGAAATGGAAACCAGGAACATGGAACATGGGCATGGAGTCCAGAGCACAAGGTAACATCCAGAGAAGGACTGCTTCTTGGAGAACGTCCAGACTTCTTAAAGGCATAGTGACAGAAACAGCAAGGTGCAGCGAAACTAAACATAACGGTTCTTAGTCTAATCCATTGGCCACGGAATAATAAGCCTGCTACCACGTCAAGGTGAACCCTACTAAGCAGGTACCTACACTACCCGACGGTAAACTAACCTCAGTAGTATAAGAGTGACTGTCCCAGTCTTCCGGAATCCACAGGAGATAAGTAAAGGTCCCAAGGAGGTCCAGACAGGAACAGTATGTGATGAATACTAGCAGGCACCAGGGCAGGCAGCAAAAGACTAAATGCAAAGAGAAAGTCAAAGAGAGGCTTACTTCCTGTCAGGAGGAAGAGGGCAGGGTTTGCCAGAAAGCAAGATGGTGTTGCTTGCTTCAGAATCCTTAAAGACACAGGATCTTGATTCGCAGCTAGAGGGCAGCGATCAGAAGTAAACAGGTAAGAAAGGAACACGCCGCAGGGGGCGTGTTCCGCGCATCGTTACAGTACCCCCTCTTAAGGATCGAACTCCGAGCGATCCAAGAGACTAAAGGGCAGCGATGCATAGGAAGGAAGACTCGAAGCTAGAGGCAGCGCCCGCCACACAGAGAATCAACAGGGAATCTTAACTCGCAGCTAGAGGACGGTGCATGCCATACAGAGAGACATCAGAGAAACTAGGCATGGGTAGAGAATACGCCAGATAGTGCCTGAGAGTAAAAAATAGGGAGCTTTTCCTCTGTAATGGGAGACACAAGGAATTTCTCTTCTGGAGCTAGGGACGTGACCTTGGCTGGCGAAGAACAGGGAGTTACCACAGGAGGCTCGTAGGAGTGCCCCACAGGGGTTAATACAGGAATGACCCTGGGAACAGAACTTAGAAATTCAAGCTTAGAACGTGGAAGTAGAGGGAATTGTTTCTCTGCCGGGGAAAGTACGCAGGACTGCCTAGCAGGGGTTAAAGCAGGAAAAACCTCAAGGGCTGGAATGGGAGATTCAGAGTAGAAATAGAGGGAAAAAGGGAAAGTTGACTCGCAGCTGGAGGGCGGCGCACGCCGTCATGTGTACGCGCCACACGTGAGAGAATGCGTGACGCGACCGAGGGTGGCCGGGCTCCGTGGTACGAGTAGGGAACCGCGGGTGCGTGCATGCTCTATATGGAGAGCGGGAACTGAGATGTGGCAGGTAAGGAGGGAGCACGCCGCAGGGGGCGTGTTCCCCAATTCCTTACAGTATCCCCCCCTTCAGGATCAGACTCCGAACGATCCTTACTAGACTAGTGGGGACTAGGATCTCCCAACGATACAGGGACACAGGAACCAGGAACTAGGAACATGGACACGAACATGGCATGGAACATGGAGGAAGGCGGGGCCATCTCTGGTGGTCCGTTTGTTGGGCTGAGCATAATGTCACGCTTGTGCTCTCCTCACAAGCGCAGGGGGAAAGGGAAGGACCCGGTAGTGAGGTGGGGAGGCCGCAGGGAATACGAAGGGAGTAAGTTGCCGCGCAGCTGGGGATCGGCGCACCTAGTCAAGTGAACGTGCCGCGTGCATGAGAATGCGCGACGCGTCCGGAGGTGCGGAGCCAAGCTCAAAGAAACGACTGATCCAGCTGCATGTGCGCTCATGCTCTGACAGCAGAGCGGGAGTGCGCGCGTTCTCAGGCACCAACGCGGGGGTTTTTGGGAAGCCAACGCTTCAGCACGGGAGTCTGGAAACGGAAACCAAGAACATGGAACATGGGCATGGATTCCAGAGCACAACGTAACATCCAGAGAAGGACTGCTTCTTGGAGAACGTCCAGACTTCTTAAAGGCATAGTGACAGAAACAGCAAGGTGCAGCGAAACTAAACATAACATAAGGGTTCTTAGTCTAATCCATTGGCCAAGGAATTATAAGACTGCTACCACGTCAAGGTGAACCCTACTAAGCAGGTACCTACACTACCCGACGGTAAACTAACCCCAGTAGTATAAGAGTGACTGTCCCAGTCTTCCGGAATCCACAGGAGATAAGTAAAGGTCCCAAGGAGGTCCAGACAGGAAAGGTATGTGATGATTAATAGCAGGGACCAGGGCAGGCAGCAAAAGACTAAATGCAAAGAGAAATTCAAAGAGAGGCTTACTTCCTGTCAGGAGGAAGAGGGCAGGGTTTGCCAGAAAGCAAAATGGCGTTGCTTGCTTCAGAATCCTTAAAGACACAGGATCTTGATTCGCAGCTAGAGGGCAGCGATCAGAAGTAAACAGGTAAGAAAGGAACACGAGCAGGGGGCGTTTTAGCCGCATCGTTACAGTAATATAGCAGGGCTGTACCGACCCAGACTCTGGCCGGTATATCAGGCTGTGCATGTATATGCACTGCCCCACACTCCAGGCCCGGACCACCTCACTGATACGGTCTTCATTGTAGTAACCCGCCTTACCAAACTTTGTTCTCAAGTATTCTTGTACGGCCGCTCTGAGCCAACTATCTCTGTTTTCCTCTATTTCCCTCATTATGGGATCAGGCACATAAGTGTATTCGTACCCATGGGACTGCCTAAACCTAAACACTATGGCTCTGTCTGCTCTGCTTAATTTGGGCAGTTTCCTGGGACCAGCCCTGCTTGGCAGTACCCAAAACTCTGGTTCTGCAGGAGCAATGTCATCGTACAATATACTAGGCCCCATAGGATGGATGATCCCTTGCTCTATCTCCTGAAATCTGTGTTCTAATTCATCCACCACCTCCTCGGGAGTATAGACACCTACCGCCCACCAATGATCAACTATGTTGTTCCTGATCAACAGGAACCTGGTGCGGTCCATACCTTTGTGGTACCCAGTGTACAGGGGTGCCCACCACTTGTCACGGTGCTCGTACTCTGACATGGGGCTAGAAGTACCTGTCTCGGACTCAGCTTGTGATGAGACACCGGACGTACCCGCCTCCGTAGAGCGCGACCAGCTGCGTCTACCCTTGGCATTTATGTAGTTGGTAGGATTCATTTTGGAACCCACCTGGCTTACCGGCCCTGCCTCAGCAGTAGTATGGGACCCTCGGGCCCTCCCTCTAGACACAGGAGAAAAAGGTACATGTTTAGGCATACGTATCACAGTATCATAGGGTACCTCCCCATCAGATCCCTCGTCACTTAGTTCCCAATCCCGCAAATCCTTGGAGTACTTGGGATTCTTACTCAATTTATCCCCACTACGTCCCGGTGTCATGACTCGTGACAGGGCAGGGGCAGTGGCCGGGGTAATGGCGCTAGGGGCTGGGGCTGGGGTAATGTCCAAATCATTGTCCAGCAAGCGGGTAATCCCGCGACCAGTGAGCAGTTTCTTGCTTGCTCTTTCCGCTGAGCCCCGTGATCCTCTGGAAGGACCTTGGCTTCGCAAGGTGGTCATGGCAGCGGCCATAGCTGCTCTCCGCGGGGAGAACAGTGCTCCGGGGCCTCGTTTCCAGTCAGACCCGGAAGTGATGTCATTGCTGCCGCCCACGGAATACCCATCCGCTCCGTGGTCACGCACCGGAAGTGCGTCGAGGACCGGAAGGGGCAGTGGTGAATCATCTGGTCCGCGGATGGGTAAGTAGGCCGCACGCCTCTCCTTCTCGTCCTCTGCAGGGTCCGTATTCGCCTAACGGGAGTAAGGGGGTGGTAGAGTCTCCTTACCGCTCCGCTGCAGGCTGATGTACTCGGGTCCCTCTGGATCCGTCTCCGACGCTGTCTCCGACGCCGTCTCCGCCGCACTGGGAGTCACCACGGCTGTGGGACTTTTACGGGCCTCAGGCCGCACCAGCGCTTGCCGTTGGGGGGTGTCCGGACTCGTCTGCTCCCTCTCTCCGGTAAGTGGACTGCCATCTTTCTTACAGCTGGGGTGGTTCGCCGGTAGGTGCATCGCCACCGATGAGACGCCATCTTTTTCCTCTGAAGACGACTTGGTCGGATCCTCCGCTAGGGAGTCACCTGGGTCTTTTGCGGCCCCGCCAGTGGTTAGTGGTACGAAACAGGCCCGCTCCGGTACCTCCACTGCGGTCGCGCTCTTCTCCGCCGGAGTTTCTCTCGTCTCGATAGTCAGCTGGGCCTTGGTTCCCACCTCAGTAGTAGTACAGGGAACTAGGGCAGCCTCGTCGGTCGTCTCCGCCACCTCCATTAGGGTTCCCGGAGGGGCACCCCAAGGGGTCTGTAGCATGGACCACGGTTCATTAGGCCATAGGTAGTACGTGCCACATTGAGGGCATCGTGCTTTGGTGCTTGCGGCTGTTCCGGGTGTCCTGCAGTGGACGTACAGGCACCGGAGGTACTCTCGGCCCTCGATCTCCACCACCAGGAAGCCTCCTGGGAGTTGGAAGACCGTCGTGCTCAGTTCTGACATAGTTAGTTCAGGGGTGGAACAGTTCAATGTTTCAGCTCCTTGCTCTTCGAATGCCAGACAGATGTGAAGTTCCTCGCTCTAACTTCCTGTCCCTCTCTTCGCTGGGGAGGACGTTTCTGATTGTTCTCCTTATGCCCCCTACCTCTAGTGGAAACAAGAGGAGGGGCACTCCTTCTCTCAGTGTGACGTGGCCTTGTCTGTTGGCCAGTCACAGCACATGTGGGTGGGCTTTCGGCTTTCGCGCCGCTCCGCTCGTTTTGCAGGGGATCTGGGTTTGGCGCCAAACCCCTGCACATTTCCCTCCACATTTCTCTCACAGTCTCTTTGCACGATTACGTGCGCGCTCCAGAATTGGCGGGAATCACCATTTTAGCTCGGCTGCCAACTTCTGGGCCGTGGTTGGCACTGCTGTCGCCATTTTGGACTCTTTCTTGCTCCGCGGAGCACATGTAGGGACGGCCGCCATCTTTGATGAGCCCTCCAAATGTATATCACCGCTATTCTTAGTGTCTAGTGCAAAACTCGTTCCTAGACACTGACTGCTCTCACTCTGCTCACTAAACGCTCTCTGCATGCTTTCTGACTGTTTGCCCACTGATATGATGTGGCATACCCCAGGCTAGGCAGAACTCCTTCTCTGTGCACTGCACTCGCTGACGGTTCCTACAAGTACTCTGTGGTGTGTTTTATGTGGGTGCTGGCTAGTGTACCCAGGCATCTCCCTAGGGTACGGCCGTCTCCTACTTTTGGCCACTCATAGTGCGGGCCCTGGGCCATGGTCCCTGAACAAGTTAACAGGCTAACCCCCCCAGTTGCCTCACACTATCTGCCTCAAGGGATTAGAACAGCAATAGCTCCACACCCATCTCACAACACCCTCTTAGGGCACCCAGGGCGTACTGTGCGGGAATCCACGCTCCCCTGACTATCCCTGGTATTACATGCCCTACTTTCTCCAGTACTTGCACGGAAGGTGCACTTCACTCTTCCCGCTCTGCCTTGCTGAAAGCCTGTCCTGTTCTGGATCTCAGCAGCTCGCCTCCAAATGTGCCCATGTCCTCCCCCCCCCCCCGGTCGCAAATTGGACTTCTAAGGTGTAGTGAGGGCTGGCTACATGTACTATGGTGGTGCATACCTGCTTGGAACAGGAGGGCCTCAGTCTCCCTCATTGGTGTGGGGGATAACAGGGCCAGGCTTCTGGGGTATATGCCTCCATCGTCTTAGCAGTCCTCGTGGAGCAGCGCCTCCATCCCTATAAGCCCCAGGGATGTGGGGTGGGACCCTTACAGAGAAACCCTGGTCCCAGGGCGAATGATCCAGCTCTCACATAGTCTTTATATAAAAGCAGCAATGTCTTTATTGTCCTTGTAACAGTGATACAGCACATAGTAGTTCATACACTGCAGCAGTTCATATGCAGCAGTGCTTCCAAATGTAACAGGTCTATTCCTCCACTCCTCTCCTCCAGGTTGTACCCTAGCAGGATGGGCTGTTTGGGGCTTCAATACCCCAGCCCCCACATCCAGGATATACTCTCCGTGTGAGGGTAAATCTCCCCCCCCCCCTCACCCCCTCAGCAGGATGAGGGGCATTGGTCCACAGCACTTAGTGCTATCAGCTCTACTCAGATTGGCTGAGAGTCTTCTCTCCTGTCTCCTTGCCACTTCCAGATCATGCTCTCTCCGCTCCAGCACTCTCCACTCTCTTGGTTCACCTCTTGCACAACTGCCAGCGCAGGACTCCTCACACACACTCTCCTCCGGCCTCTCAGACGCAATTCTCCCAGACTCAACTCCCAGACTCAACAACTCAGACACACACAGGAGCAGCCCACTAAATAGATACAGCCCTGCCCCTTATGATGTCAGCAGAACCTCCCCTCTGTCTCAGGCCTGCCACAGAGTCAGGGGCCAACCTCTATCACTCAAGGCAGGGTTTGGTGGGGGGAAAACCCATGATTACTACTGGCGCCTGCCCTTAACAGGGCTTACTCCAGTAGGAGAAGGATAGGCAGCCCACTATTTCTTACAGAGGCTACACAAAGAATAGCAAGAAACATGACCCTAGATTCACTAAGCTCTATCAGGGCAAATAACATGGCACTAACTAAAACAGGAATGGACATTATTTACCCTGTGTTAGCACCGTATTCACTAAGCTAAATATATGCAAAAACAACAGCCGTAATTGCGCTCCTTAGCATAGGTATAGCTCTGGCTTGAAATAACGTGACATTATTTATGTCTTGCTACTCCCTTCGGAACACAGAAATAGGGGTTTTGCTGGAGTAGTGAGAGCATGACTCAGTCCGTTTTATATTCTCAACACTTTCATGTCTGAATACTGTTTGAAATGTTTTGTCTCTGGATATTTTTCTGCAAAGTTTCTAAGGTCTGCAACCCTGCTTTTCACCATTATCTCTTATCATACAGTGCTTCCACTGCAACGAGGGATTCTGGGAAACGATATGCAAATGAGCACACATTTTTCTGAAAATATTATTTTAACCCCTGGCCGGTAAAAAGGCCATGATATGGCATATTTATCTTAATTGCATGTAGTTAAATGTATAAATTAAAATTAGTATTACAAATACATTTATTAAGAGGATTTTTCTCATTTGCATATACAATTGCAACTAGTCAAGTCTCTATATCAGTGATTTTTATTCTTTTTTTTTTCATTAATAACCCTATAATTATATTGTGACCCCAACACTCTCTAATAGCATGTCTGAGATCAAATGCATTGGAAATTCTTCTGCATTAGGCACAATTTTCAAATGACCTGAAAATTGCAGGGAACCAAAAGGTTCTTAGCAACCCCGGTTCAAAAACAGTGCTTTATATTATACAGACTATGTACACATTACTCACATTACTATATATTAAAGCAGCAAAACATTTAGAACTACACAAATTTTTTTTAACATTTTGGATTAATTACAGATTGAAGCCGTGATCTCTGGAGCTGAACTGTGTTTATTTCAGCCTGAGAGGAGACCCAGGTTTAAGTCTAGCCCATCCTTTTACTTCTCAACATGCATTGTTACTTTGAAATATACAGTACTGTATGTTTTCAGTGCCGTATTTATTTATTTATAAATGTTTTACCATGAAATAATACATTGAGAGCTACTTCTCATTATCAAGAACGTCCTGGGAGGCATTTTTATGACTTTATGGAGTTATGTTCATGTTGTCTCTGTTTCTTGCAATGTATGCAACTTTGCTTCACCAGGACTAATACCAGGGATACACTCGCCAGACAGCAACACAAGGGTGTATAAAATTAATTTAGTGGAAAAAAGTATCCACAACTGACATATAAACAGGCAACACACATACTCACAACAGGGGGAACTGGGGATACCCTGTAGGGCTAGTCGCAGGGACCTCCCTAAGGAGATTTTCCCCCGTTATCCTCCACTGCAGTGCTTACAGAAACTGGACCTGACCAGACTGTACCTCCTGCCTGGAACCGGTACAGGAACTGACACTGTAGCTGGAATCCTCTCAGCCATGAATGAGAACTAATAGCTAAAGCTGAGCTCAGTTTATACACAACCCACCAGGCCGCTGAGAGTGGGGGACAGCCAGTACGAGTGTCCCGGGCCTGGTGGCGGAAGGGGGCCCTGTGGTGCTGGGGCACCCGGTGGCTGGACAAAGCAGTTGCCGCTGGACCCCGGCTCTCCCCACCGGCAGGCCTCTTCCTCTCTCTCTGTCCCATGCCGGGCCCTCTGTGACCTCGGCGCCATGGAAGTAAGCTTAGCCTAGCTTCCAGCACGGTGCACACTGAAGTCAGAGTGTCCAGCGTGGGACAGAGAGAGGAAGAAGTCTGCAGGAAGGGAGAGCAGGGTCCCGGTGGCAACTGCTGTGTCTGGCCACCGGGACCCCCGGCAGTCACCCCCCCCCCCCCCCCCCCCCCCCCCCCCCCCCCCCCCCCCCCGGGAGCCCCCCCCCCTGCAGGTTCCCCCCCCCCCCCCCCCGGAAGTCACCCTCCTCGGCAATAACCACGCATTCCGGCAGCCCCCTCCTCATCAGTCCTTGGGCTTTTTGGACCTTGGAGGCCACCATACCAACCACTTGACAATCTAGAGCTGACATCAGAGGTCTCCAGAGCACCTGATGGTGAGAGAACCAGAGGGGAAAGACTGCATGCGGATGACCATGCAGGACATGTGCACGAGCAGCTGATAAGAGCCGAGTTAGGATTGGAGTGTGTCCCAAGTCACTCCCTGCACGCTACCTTGGGGGAGAGTGTGAATTTACTTTAACCCCTTTGTGTTTGTTGCTTGGAGATTGTTGCTTCCTCTGTAACAAATGCACGGCATGCAAATACAGTAACCAAAAAAATAAATTTTATATCAAATAAAACACATAAACAGTATAAAATTAAACAACATATTACATGTAGTAGTTCCTTTGTTATATATTTACTTGAATGTCCGTGTGGTCTGCAGTATGTGGGTATGACAACGCGAGCTATAAAAAGACGTTTGTATGAACATATATACAATATTAAAACTGGTTTAGTCACACACAATGTGTCTAATCATTTTCTTCAGGTGCACAATAAAGACCCAAAAGGTTTGAGGTGCATAGGAATAGAGCGCATTGTACCACACTGGAGAGGAGGTAACACATTGAGCCTATTGGGGAGAAGAGAGTCCTATTGGATTTATGAGTTATGTACTCTGTCCCCAATGGGCTTAAATGTAGAATTCGATTTGAAATCCTTTTTGGTGGGTTAGTACCAAATACATCCACATAAGGTGACATGTCATATACATTAGTGTTTAAATTCGCTTATAGCAGTAGGTTCCTCCTACATAAATAAGCACACTATCACTGGTTTAATACATTTTATCTAATCATAATTCGCAATATTATATTAAATAATTTTATTTATTTATTTATTTATTTATTTATTTTTTTATGTCCTACCTTAAAATTATGCATTTTTTTTTATTTATTTATTTTTATTTCTTTTTATTCATTTATTTTTTGTTTATATATATAAATATATATGTTGTTAGTAGTATAGTAGTATATGTTCATTGTTTATTGTGTCATGTTTAAATATATATGTTGTTAGTAGTATATGTTCATTGTATATTGTGTTATGTTTAATGTTGTCATTATGTATAACCGCTGTACAAAATAGTAAGTAGCTTTTTTGTTCAAAGACATTCTCACTGTGCAGTGTCTGATTGCAAACACACTAAGAGCAACTTTATCACAAGCACAGCACATGTGCAATTAGCTACAGGTGGAACTATTTACCCAAATGGTGAAGTCAGTATTTAAAGGACATTTTGGACTATTTTATTCATATACCCCTGAGGAAGAGAGCAGATCGCTCTTGAAACGCGTAGGGTGGAGGTTCAAGCCCCGCACACATTGGTGTAGTACCCCCCGTACATCGGTGAATCAACGTGAGCTGCCAGCGAACCATCTCTTATAGCCGCCGATGAGTTGAACCAGCTGTTGCGGTTTCCCATTATTCAAGCGCCCTGCTTGCGCCCTGCAGGAGTACCTGCTGACAAGTTGCGTCCACGAGCGAATAGAGACGCCAGCTAGCAGTGAGCAGCAGATAGACGAGCTCACGGTGGTCCGTGGCTGACATCGTGCTGAATCAGCTGCAGCTGAGTTCCATCTGCTCAGACGTGCTTCCTGGAGCTGCAGGAGTCCCTGCTGATGAGCTGCACCCACGAGCCGACAGAGACGCCAGCTAAGCAGAGAGCAGCACACAGATGAGAGGGGATACTCTCTAAAATATCCACTGCCTGCAAACCTATTCCATCTGGTGAGTAGGCATTGCTATCATCAACATTGATGCTACGGAGCAGTTGAACCACCTATTCAGATTTTTAATTGCTTAAATCTATATGTCCATGCAAATTGTGCATTATATTAAATATTAATTGTTATTAAATGATTTTATTGTCCTAAAAATACCATTTCAGTATTCAGCTGTTATATGTTGTCTTATATGTTGTTTGTTTAATGTTTCAACAGTATTACGCTATGTGTTGTGCTTTCTCTTTGTTTTCAAGCCCACCGTGAGGATCAACAATCTTCACAACCAACAGGCTTGGTTTTCGTATATCCTTTATAGTGGTAAAATTTTATAGGCGCCCACGGAACTATTCCCTGTCCATACTGTTTTCCTGACCAGGGGGTCAGGCTTTGTGTCCTAGGCAGCCCCTTATGTATAGTTTTAATTAATATATAAGGTAATAGTTACTACACCACACACATTGCGGTTAGCGCTACCTGTTTTGTTGTTTATTTGGAGATAAAACGTTATTGCACCAGCATTTCTGTATGTGTTTCTTCCAACATGTATCAGTGATGAAGGTTTGATTCATGATGCCCTGGTTCAACGGAGGAGTGTACAACACCAATTAGCAGGGCTGGTATCATCTGTTACAGTGTCTTCACTTTACTACACACATTCAGTTTGCGCCGTGAACACAAATTTATTCACTCTTGGTATATTGCAGTTGGGAAACTGCAAGTGTTTTTGGCAGCACCTGATCTTGATTATATATTGCACAAGAAAGCATTTGTTTGTATGTCACTTGTCACCAGTTTAAGTTTGCGCCTTATTTCACATACCCCTCCTCGTCAGTCACCTTCCCCTTCCTGGCAGTTACCCTCCCTGTACTGTTTTTTGTTTTGTTTTTAAATATGTACATTTTTTGTATATGTACTTTTATATGTATCGGGATCTTTATTTTAGATGCATTGGGGGCTTTTTTTAGATGCATTTTATATATATATATATATATATATCTATCTATAGATATATAAGATAGATATATAATATCTATATCTCGATATATATATGCAAATATAGCTGTATGCTCATCTGCATGTCTTAGGCAGGTCTGCAACCCCGCCTTTCCCCATTATCACCCAGCATACAGCACTTCCACTGCAGCAAGGGATTCTGGGAAATGACATGCAAATGAGCACACAGTGTCACTTTTTGCCTCAATAACCATTTTTAACATGGTTCCCTATAGGCTATATATATATATATATATATAAGCATTGGGGTGGGTTATATGACCTTTGGGGGCTTTTCCTATGAGCATTGAGGGCCTTTTTTATAAGCATTGGGGCTCTTTTAGTATATGTATTTGTTTTTTTAGATATGTCTGGGGGGGTTATATGTATTGGGGAGGTGTTATTTTTATGTATTTGGGGAGTTTGTATATATTTGGGGGGAGGGGGGAGCTGTAAATATTTGGGGGGTGAGAATTTTTTTGTATGTATTTGGGGATGGGAAGTTTTTTGCATTGGGGTGGGTTTTTTAGGTATATTTTGTGTGGGGAATTGTGTGAGGGGGGAGAGAATGAGTCTGAGGAGGGGGATTGAGTGGGGTAATTGATGAAGGGGGTTAGAGTGAGAGGAGAGAGGGGGTTATAGAGGAAAAGAGTGAGTAAGAGTGAGACGCAGGGGAGAGAAATACATGTGAGGCGGGGGGATTGAGTGAGTGGGGTAATTAATGGAGAGAGGGGGTGATTCAGGAAAAGTGTGAGTAAGAGTGAGACGCAGGGGAGAGAAATACATGTGAGGCGGGGGGATTGAGTGAGTGGGGTAATTAATGGAGAGGGTGAGAGGGAGGAGACAGAAATTCATGGGACAAGGGAGGCGAAAAGAGGGGGCTCGCGAGGTGTGAAATGGAGCTCGATGGAGGGCCTGGGGCTGAGGGGTGAGAGGGGAAGTCAGAACGGTAGTCCTGGGCCTTGGGAAATCTGTCTGAAGCCCTGCATCCCTCTATATTGCAACATTCAGGGCCAGGTGCCGCCTGATTGGTGGGTTGAAATGCAACATAGAAAGAGTTACAGTACATGGAAAGGTCACAGACAGCTTTGCAACTTTCTAACTGAATATAAAGTTAACCCCTGGTCCCTGAAGTGCTGGAACCAGGCAACATAATACATACAGTATATAACACATAATACAACTGTATTATTGACAAGTAGGGGTAATGACAGGTATGACCTTTATTAACAGTAGACATATTTACCCTTAGCCTCACAGTGGTTATAGCAGTGGTAGGCAACGTAATATATATATTAAGGGCCGCATGTGCCGCCATTGAGTCCTCAAAGGGGATGCACATCACCCATATATATTAACGCTAGAAAGAGAAGCGCAAGCATAAAATTGTGTAATAGTGTAATATTGTTTTATTCATTCACAACATTAAGTTAAAATGCGCTCACAGAATGTAAAGCAGCTCATCTGTTGAGTGTACAGTCCCTATTGTTAGAGGCCGTCTGTTAGGTGGGTTGGAGTAGTCTGTCTCTGGCTGTTTCTATGGTGTCAACTTTGGGAGTCTTTTCGGCTCCAATCATTGTTCTTTCGGATCCTATGGATCTCTTCGAGAGACAAAGTTAGGTCCAGTACGTTTTGTAACTTGCAGTTCTTCATCAGGACAATAGGTGTCTCAAGGTTGTGCTATTTAAAGGGTCAGGGGGCAGAAAGCACCTATCAAATGGGTGTATAATGAAAAGCCTCCTCATGTTTCTGCGTTATATATGAAGCAACATAAAAGTTCCTTTTTTAGTGTACAAGTGGATTCATACACTTATGATAATAAACTCATCCCTGCTGGAATTGGTCCTCTTTAAATTGTTTAAGTTCTTTGTGGTTGCCAATTGCCATTTTCATTAAAGAGGCTGTGGTTCAGTAAACACCAACTTATCAACATTTTTGGGGCAACAGCCTCCTTTGACACTTGCTAATAATGCTTCCAGCAGTGCTAAATATTCTTTAAGAGTAGACACAGAAAGGGGGACAGCCAGTGGCGGATTTACACAACTGCCGCCCTCTGGCACTTACCTGGAGGGTAAACATCCTGGGCAATTCTTATACATACTGGGTTGAAAAAGGGCTATCTGGAAACCTTTTGTGCTGTGTGTCTTTTAAGCTGCCCCGGTGGTGGACTTTCCATTAGGCCCGATAGGCTCAGGCATAGGGAGGCAACATTTTGGAGCGACAAATTTCCCTTTTTCCCCCCTTATATAGAGGCCCCACTCTCTTCCCCACTGATTGCTGGGGAGAGCGTTGGGCCTCTGTAAAGTTCTTACCTTCTCCATCATGCGGCATTCCTCCTTTGTGCTACCCTCATCCTTCTTCAGCGTCAAATTACGCTGCAATGTCACATTGTGTGCTTTGCCACAGCTACATGACATCACACGATGTCACGTTGCCTCAGTAATGTGACGTCTTGTGACATCATGTTGCTTTGGCAACGCGACTCCATGTTACCTCACGGCGTAAGTCACGTAAGTTCTAGTAAGATTCAAACAGTGAAAGGCTATCCTATGGGGCTTTCCCCTCCTCCTGCAGCTGCTGTGATTGGCAGAGGTGGAGATGACATGGGAGACTGTGTCTGTCCAATAAGGATGCTGAGCCTGTGCCCTCCCCTTTTGGCACTAAAGAGGAGGTGTCCTAAATTATAGAGAGAAAACCAGCCCTCACATGGTGGGGTGGTGAGAGTCCCTCTTTCTCTTTGAGGGATGGGGATGTAAGTCAAGTCTCCTCCCGGCTGGGTGCATTCCACTACTCTAGTGAGGACTCATCATTACAAGCAGGCCTGTACCATATAGGAGCCTGGAAGCTATCCTGACAACTGATTGCAATCGCTGTAAGAACATCAGCAGTGGCTGCATAATAAAGACCATTCCTTTTTATATATCTGGCTGAGTCGCAATCTATTGGACAGATGTATGGGGATAAAAGACTGTCATGGTGGGAATTGCCTTCATTTCTACTGGAGCCCACTATGGCTGGAGGTGCTGGCACCAAGAAAGAACATCATGGATCACCATGAGCCTGTCCTGTATCCCCATGTCATCGCGGAACTCTCAGCATCTCCTGAGCGAAACAGGTATCGAGCACCACACAGGACTATAGCCAGGGTAAATCTCCCAGAGGGTGGGGTAAGCAGCGCTATACCTGTTATGATTATATATGTGGTG
This sequence comes from Ascaphus truei, assembly GCA_036426205.1. Lineage (NCBI taxonomy): Eukaryota > Metazoa > Chordata > Amphibia > Anura > Ascaphidae > Ascaphus > Ascaphus truei. Next base: position 8,644 of record WSYH01001049.1, on the reverse strand, counting down.
ATTTCAAGGGTGCACTCCCAGTATAAACACTGCAAGCTGCCTCTGGGCTGAGACATCCACAGATTAAAGCATTCTGATAAAATAGCAACAGTCCTTACTCCAGAGGTCTTGAAAAACATGTGAAGGTTTAACGTAGGAACAACTTTTCGTCCTTCCTAGGACCTTTGTCAAGATCTTGACTGTCACTTCACTACGTTGTTACAGTCAAGAAGTCCGTTACAACCCAGAAAGCAAATGGAAAGGGGACCCGGATTCGGGGAATACGGTCAAATCAAATGTTTGTGGGTGTCAGATTTCTGAACCGCAAATGGCCCCATCCATACTAAATACCTAATATTTATATTGACTGTCATACTTTTGATACTTTTGGTGAAATGTCAGCACGAAAAAGACAAAATAACTATAAAAATACCTGAATTAAATATCTTTTTAATATGCAAATGTATTTCCTCTACTGCTCATACCCAAAAACTGCTATTAAAAGTACTACTGCTGCGGCAGTTTTTATTTTAAAACTTCTCGGGGGTAGCGGTTGCATTTTCTAAATTCCACGCGCTTCACCGCATTCATGCCGAATTCATGCCGCATTCATGCCGCAGTCGCGCCGCCCAGCACCTGGCTGATCCGCGGTTGATCTGTTTAATTATAATGGTTCAAATTTAATTGGGGGCAGATATTCATGAATTCTAATTAATTCTAATGTACTACAGTAATGTATCTAATTCTAATTGCCTGGGAAGTCATACACGCATGCGCAGAAATGTGATGACAGGCTCGGTAAGATTACAGCCAGAAAGCCACCCATCACAAAAGAATGGTGTGGGAGAGGTGTAGATAAGAAGTAGAAATACTTTAGCCTTGTGTATGTGCGGGGGCGAGGGGGAGAGCGCTGTACAGTATGATGGATTATCAGTTCAAATAAATAATTTCAACAGGTCATCATAATGTTTAAAGCACAGAAATGTGATACTGTAACATGCCTATGCATTTCAACAATGTTCCAATGAGACATACACGCATGCGCATAAAATAAAAACAGTATGAAAAGAAGAGCAAGCCTAGCAAAAGTATTGATTAATAAATAATACATATAGAAATGTGATGACACAATTGGTCGACCAACTAGGAAATTAATCTCCTTTATTATCACAGTGGCGAGATGTGAAGTAGCGTCTTCCTGGAAGAAGGTACCCCCCCCCCCCACTAAAGGAATGATAAAAAAAAGAATTAACGATGTGATGCTTATGGAAAAGCTCACAGCCTACCTAAAGCAAAAAACTAAACCATTTGACAGGGTCTGGGAACCCTGGGCGACACTATAGGAAAGGATCCCCCCCCCCCTCCTCCGGTCGAAGGAGGAATCCTCCCGCGGAAGACTATCAGCCCTAATAACTGGGAGGCAGGCCGCCCAGGAGAAAATACACCCCCCCTCCCCACCCCCCACCCCTCCCCACCCCCCCCCCTCCCACGTTCTTTGTCTTCTTTCCCCCCTCTTTGGAACTAAACTAAGCTTCCCCCTCTCTGGGAAGCGCTCCTTTTGGGCAACCTGTTTTGCCCTTCTTCCACAAAAACTTGAAAATGGTGTAATGTATTGGGATGTTAACAATGATACTTGCATGATGTGTAACTGTTTTTTTACCCAATAAATACGTTTGAAAAAAAAAAAAGAAATGTGATGACACGCATACAGTATCCGCATGAGCGGGATAATCCGGGATAAGAAGACGCAACGTTATATTTTTGTAATATTGTACTTCTTTTCCCTTTAGTATCCTGTATACAGTACAGTACTGTACTGTATGTGTCCTCATATTTTTTATGTGTATGGCTAAGGAGCCTCATAATACTGTATACAGTATGAACAGTATACAGAAATGTGCGGCTGTCGGTTGAATTGCTATTAGACTTTGAAGACAACAGCTCGCGATCGCCTACTTGAGTTTCTAGACGGTATTGCAGACAATGCTAAAAACCGATTGCAAACATATCGAAAACCGGCCAGAAAAAAAAAGATATTTTCTAAACGGTTGGACAGCTCAACTCACTAAGAAGTACAGGGAATTTGTCAGGGCAACCAGCTGAGAAGCCAAAGGGGTGAAGTTACATTGTAACAACAATACACAGAAAAATGACAGGAGTCACATAACAGGGAGAAAATATAGAAACTGGTTCCAGTACAAGGTCACTAAATAATACAATTTGACATTCTCATGTTGTCAATGTTTGTCTACTGAGGTTAATGAGTGAAAAATTGTCACTAGAAGGTCTTTCCATCTTTTTAAGATAGCGGGAAGATTCCTTTCTCAGGCTTCATGAATATTCCTAGCTGCTCGTAATGCAGATTTCATGGATGTTTCAATCCAGCCATGAGGGTAAGCCACATGCTCCCCAGCGAAATAAATCCTCCCTTCACTCTTGGAGAGCTCATTTGAATAATCGGTCATTTGATATGGAGTGAAAGCTGCAAAGGCCCCCAGACTGAATGGGTCGATACTCCACTTCTTTAGAACTCCAGACCCGTCCCACAGCTGGAAGACGTGCTCACCATGGATCATTGCTAGGTCATTTAAAACTACTTTCATGCAGTCTTCATCACTCAAACCAAGAAACACTGTAGAGTCATCAGACCAAGTATACGATGCCAAGATCACTCCACCAGTTGCATTGGGGAAGCTGTGGCTGGGGTAGTAGATATATCTCGAAGGATGATCGGTGATTGACTTTCCTCCCATAATTCCTTGCTCTTCCCAAAAGCGCACACGAAAGCTTAAATAGATCTTGGTAGAGCCAGAATAATGGATAGCCCGGAGAGCCTCAAATTTGTTCAATGAAAGTGGTGGGTGAAATTGAAGCACTTGGGCAGCTTTGGCAGTTGTAGTGAGGAGAACATAGTCAGCACTGATATTAAACAGCTTGTGCTGCTGCCGATAAAATACAGATGCCTGGTCGTTCCTTTGTGAGATTCCCACCACTCTTGAGTTCAAATAGACAGTGCTAGAGAGCCGTTGGTAAAAGGCTTTTGGGAGATAATCAAGCCCTCCAATAATCTCCAAGTACCTAAATAAAAAAGGGTATTTTGAGTCATCAGTGTTTATGACAGGTATAGCATGGTAACATATTAATATTAATCATATTATTATATGTTATGGTTGCAAGAGATATACTTCGGCTAATCATTTTGTAATAAAAGTAATTATTGTGCTCTGCCTTATACATGAAATGAACTGCATATCTGTTTATCGGACTGCACATGTCTAAAATGATATTTTATCAGCAAGATTACCAGCAATCGATGTGAAGTTTGGTATCCTTTTGGAAATTGGGATACTATACTGGTGCGTGGCAAGTTTAGAAAGTAAAAAAGTGAATATAGAAGTAGAGCTGTCCCTAATAACAATATGTGAAACGTGACAAGCTACCTCCATCCTTAACTCTCATCTTGACATGTATGACTAAGTATCTTTACCTATGAGACACTGTAGAAATCTTTTCATATAATAATCTGTGAGCACTTCCGCACCCAGTTTCATCATAAGGTCCAGAGGGGGCAGGAAAGACAGGCTCTATACATGCCGTTTCCTTGAGTGATGTGTGGCCTTGCAGAGACTTGCATTGCCACTGTTTTGAATTTCGAAAAAACAGCAAACATTGTCCTGGAACATTGTCCTCTCTGCATGGCAGTTTCCCTGTTCTGAGGCAGCCTTTGCTCTTCTTTGTAAGCTGCAACATTGTTGCTACAATGTAGCTATCCCATACTCCGAGCCTGTTGCCTTGGCAACCACCCTATGCTAAAACCTTGGTTGGTTTCACTATACTTTCCTGCCATGTTTTATTAATTGGTATACCCAGTGCTTATTCCTGTCTGCACAGGAAAGTGTGCTTCCTTTTGGAGCCAGCAGCCAATAGGTGCAGTCTCTACCCCATCTCCCTGTACACTTACCCATAGTTCCCCTCATCTGTTGTTCTTGTTTGTTTTACAATAAAAGAATAGAAAGAAAGAAGGCCTCAGTGTGCATCTAAGGGGAGTGAGTTAAACTGCCTGTCTCTACCACTAGTCACAGTGTGCAGGAGCCAGAACAAACATTTTGATCAATTTTTTGGCACCAAAAGTTCTAGCAAACAAACCCAAATTGTTCAAAATTCCCTATTTATTTTTTTAATGGTAAAATAGCAGCTCTGTGACTTTTAATCTTTTTTTTATTTTTTATGTTTGATTACATTTTGAAAGGGAAGGTTTTTTAAATTAACCTAACATGCCCATTGACGTTTAGCACTTCAGCAAACTTATTGCAAGATTTTGCATTGTAGTAAACTTTTTGGCCGATTTGTGTGAACTTTGTCAAATTCACTAAAGCGCATAATATTTTTGCATATGTCTACTTACCTGACTTTGTCACTGAGATCATTTTGAATATGTAGTATTTCATGGAGAGAAAGAAACATGAAGCTCTCTATGTTCAACAAGTCCCCGATCATCCTCACAGCTTCCCTACTCAGGCTGGATTCCTTTAGGAAGTATTCCTGCGGGAACCAACAGCAAATCCCATGAGAAATACACTATAGACATAAAACTGTTGAAAATTGTTAACGGCAGTGTTTGTCTACTGAGGAATTTCTGGGGGAAGATGTAACATTGAAATAAATTACCAGAATATGAGCAATTACTATACGCACAGACATTGAAGTAGATTTATTTCAGATACTGTTAGTTTTTAAGAGTATAAATATTGTATAAACCTTCCTAAAATAGAGTATAAATATTGTATATTTGTAGAGGTATAAAGGGCACATAAGATATTTTAACCAAAGAAGTTTATCATTTAAACAAACTCAATAATTACCAAAAATACAGTATATCAATTTTATTTTTAAATAGCCGTTTTCTCAACTCACTTTTCCTATATACAACACGGGGTGTGCACATCGGATCATACTGTTGCCCCTGTTGTCTTATAGTTTATGAAACTTTACATTTTATGCTTTGGCTGAGACCTTACAGTCCATTAGAAAACTCCTTTGTGACTTCAATAAATGTACAGTAGATGCATGGTAATTGTCACACTTAAAAGAACCAATCATTTAGTTTAGCCATGATTCATTACACTTTGATACATCAAAATGGCTGTTTACCAATAGGTCACTCAAATTCAGGGATCTTTTAGCTACTATTTCGTTAACCTATCATCTTATTCAAATCTTTATCTTGAGCCAGAACATGCCATAAATGTATTTAGTATTGATTTTACATATTCCAATACCCACCATATTGGCTAATAAATCTATTCATAGGATTTTTAATTTTTCGACTTTTCCATTTACAGTAACAAGAACGCTCTATACTGTATGTAGCTATTGTGTTCTTATGCTCTTTTGTTACGCTTGTCTTACTACAGTATATCCTCTCTCTAAATTGTTCAGCCATATCTTTGGCTTCCATTTTAAAAGTGGATATCTCAGAACAATTTCACAATTTGATTGTAAGCTCCTAATGTGAAAAAATAGCTAGGTGTTCACTACTGTTAATTACACCAGGGTGGCACAAACTGGGGGGGCGTGCGATTTTCCTGGGGGGTGGGGGGGTGCGGGCGGTTGCATAGGTCCAGCGCTCCTCAAAAGGCATTTAATTTAATGCCGGGGGATCACATGAGGCCTCTGCAACTCTCAACTTATCGGGATTCAGAAGCGTGGTGACGCGTCGCCATGGCAACACGGCATCACATGACGCTGTGGGGGTCACTGTGTGACGTCACATGACCTCGCTACATCATTTGACGCTGTAAAACAAGTTTGGGGGGCGGGAGCACCAGAGAGAGCAGGCAGGGGGCGGAGCACCAATAGTTTGCGCATCCATGCATTACACCAAGTTGACTCAAGTTGCAAAGGGTTGACGTCACCTTGGGACTCCTGTACCGCCCCCAGCTAAGCAGCCACAGAAGCAGAGACCCTCCTCGTATCGGCATCATCCGGGTCCCGGCGAGCGCCCCGCAACCGGAAGTGACGCGCCGCGATCGAGAGGTCGAAGCCAGAGGGAGCGGAGAGTAACCAAACCGGTGACATCCTGATTTTTATGTGCCTATATACTTAGGACACTGTGTAAGTGTTCAATTTTTATTCTTGTTCATAAAGTTTATTTATATCTCGGATCACACTATGGTTGCATATCTCTTTTCACTTTAATATCGTGACCCAATTGATGACTTCATCTGGAGTATACATATTCCGCATCAGACCCGTATACAGTGGGATTTCTCATCGTTCCAGACACAATCAAGCAAAATAGCCACTGATTTCTGAAATGCCTTCTGTACACTGAAACCATGTGAGTTTCCAACTGCAAGATTATCCCTCCACACGTCTCTCTAATACTCTATTAAGACGGTTGGCAAAAAATTTTGAGAAGATCTTCAAGTTTACATTTATCAGTGACATCGGCCTGTGGCTAGCACAGCATGCAGGGTATTTCCCTGCTTTAGGAAAGAGACATACATGACCTTATAACATTGTATTCGGGAAATCTGCGCCGTCTAGTATGGAGTTAAATAGCTTTTATAGTTGGGGAATAAGAAGACGGGCAAATATTTTGAAATATAAATTTGAAAGCCCATCTGGGCCTGGGGATTTGTTTGGCTTCAGTGAGCTAATCACCTCCGCTGGAAGTCGCCATAGTTTAATGTGGCATATAGTAATAATTCTATCATCGGCAAAAGAGATTATTTAACCCTTTCACTACCAGGGGAGCCAGCTATGCATTTCAATATGCGTTGCTGGCCCCTCTGAAAATAAATGGGTAACATTTTTTTTTTAACTGAACATAAAGATGACATAATGGAAATACCAATGTTTCAATGAAATTATTCCTTAGGTGTTTTTTTTTTTCATCTCTGTCTCACCTATGTGTACCCCTCCCCCTCTAAAGGGTTACTTGTATGGTTAGTGTGTATTGGGCTCCACCCTGTTTTGTCATGGGATCATGATATAACAGAGAGCTTATAAAGGGAGGGGAAAGTCCGAGACGCTTAGAAACCAGGATGACATAAAGTAAAGGAGCCTCGGGGAGAGTGGATGAGTAATATTTATAAAGTAAATCAGAAAAAGTGAAGGGAAACACAAAATGGATGTGCACCCTAAAAGAATTCACTTATATGCACACCAAACTAGTGTAAAAATTAACTTTTAATAAATTTCCTTAAAACATATATTACCAAAGTAATGTGTAATGTGAATTAAAAATATATTAAATCAAAGTTATCTGGCATCCGTGTCGTTAATTATAAAGTCATGCTATCCCAGATGACCACTTGGTGGGATACAGAGGACAGGGGATGCTAAGAGTCAGGGTATTAACCCCTCTGGAGCAACGGTGAGACCGAGTAGTAGGAGTATATAGTTGTTCACAAGTGGGTGGCCAACGGATTAAATATCCAGCTTCCTTGCTAGATTAACCAGCACTGCGCACTGCAATAGAGACTTTAGTGTGTTGAAGTAAAAGTGCCTGAATAATAAAGCTGGCACATACAGTGATAATGGTGGTACAAACACTGCAACATAAGACTGCCAGACACAGCAGTGCTAGGGTGAATTTCACAGTGATAAACTGTGAAAGCGCCTCACATAGAGTGCAAGGAAAGCAGGCACACTAACTATGAAAATAAATAAATGAATGACTAACTACTAGGGTCTACACAGTTAGAACCAGGAGACTGCAGACACTACATTAAAACAGCTCCAAGTAGGAGACTGACAACATTGGACGCGCACATTTACGTGTGCCTCCAGGTGGTCTCCGCGGGTCACTGTGGGCCCCAAATTGGTTCTCCACGGATGGGCCTGCGGGTGTCTGGGGGTCCCCGGGTCTGCCCCACAGGCATCTGAGGGTCCTCGGGTGGTTCCCATGGGGGTCTGAGGGCCATCGGGTAATCCCTATGGGTCCACGGTGCCCCCACAGATGTGGGGCCACCGGTTCTTCCCCGCAGGTATCCCCCGTGTGGACCCGGCAGCCTTGTACCCGTGGGAAGTCCGAGGAGACCTCAGGTGGTCTCCAGTGGTCCCCGCAGACCTAAGGAACCAACCCTGTATGTCAAAAAAAATAAACCTGTCCTATACATTTAAAGAAAGAAATACCCCCCACCACCACCACCACCAACACTAAACACACATACAGTACAGTAATGGGCAAAATAACTATCCTGATATGGATAATAGATTATTTGTCCATTATTAAACACATTAACTAGCCTAATAAAATAAATACATCTCTACTAACCTCAGCAATATCAATCACCTCCATCAGCAAGTGCCCTCTGTCCTCCATAGCCAAAAAAATACATAGCAAATACATTGTGATATCACTTAACCCCTTAATCACCTTATCAGATCATAACCACAAAGGTAATGAAGGGGTTAAGCCACCCTGCCTCGATACCCACCCTTCACCCATTCATTTGTACAGTGGCTTCATCATGCCTATATATATTATATATATATATATACAGAGGTCGACAAATCACCAAAAAATCTACTCGCCGAACAAAAAAATCTACTCGCCACCTAGTACCACACGTGTGCTGCTTGGGCCAATAGGAGCTCGCCACGATGTTAAATCCACTCGCCCGGGGCGTGCAAATGTATAGGTTTGTCGAACACT
>WSYH01010291.1:0-23628 GCA_036426205.1 Ascaphus truei | reverse complement strand
TTTACGTTTTGGAGGGCCTGAGCTAAAAAACCCACCTGAGTATCTTTGTTGCCCTTGTTACCTCTGCCTTTATTTTGGTCCTTTGATCTGGAGCCCGTCTGTTCTCCATCTGAGACATCTGTCTCTGATGAGGAATAATCAGAATAATTACCCCTTCTCCTAGATCTAGTAGTGTGTCTATAGACTACGCCCTGCTCATAATCATTGGTATCGCGTACATATTTCGTATGTTTTCTGTCCTTTAGTTCTTGCCTGAACTTAGTCATATTTGTTTCCAATTTTTTCTCCATTTCCTCAAATTCCTTTAGTTGATTAAATTTACTCAGGTCCTTGAGGTTAGCGTCAAGGTCTTTATTAGTCGCATCTAGCCTTGTTTTCTCATGTTCAATCAGGAGACTCAGAATCAGGAGAGTGTCTTCCCATTGTTTAATAAAATCCTGGGATGTAATATAATACGCGGGGCTCAATTTTAGTCTAAGACCACGTGGGATCATATTTGAATCAAGATAACTCTGCAAGCTCGTAATCTCCCACCATACTTGAGACCGAGTGCGCAGTAATTGTGAGATGTTGCGGAAATAATTTACAATGTCTTGACCTGCACCAGATGTACCATGTAGAGTTTTAGTAAAAACATTTCTAGCCTCATCTTGCCAGCCAGACATGTCCATGCCACTTGTGAGGTAACCAGCCATGGTATGTGTGGAAACTGGATCCACTCCCTAGAAGGGGTTAATCAGAATACCCCAGAAGGTTGCTCTTAGAAAACAAAGGGAGGATTGGGGAGTGATCACAGGGCCACACTAATTGAGTAAAGTGATTTTTTTTTAATAATAATGGTAATTGAAAATGTGGGTGCAAACTGTGAACTGATAAGTGAATCAGGCAAAAAGAGGGGGGAGGGGAACACAAAATGAATGAGTCCCCTAAAGAATTCACTAACTGCACACCTACATAATGTAAAATCTAACTTTTAATAAATTTACTTAAAACATATATTACCAAACGTAGTGTACTATGTGTTTTTAAAAAATGAATTAAATGTACAATAACGTGCAACCCTGTCAATAAATGTATGATTGTGCAAACCCAAATGCAATATTTCTTGGGTTTGACAGGACAGTGGTTGCTGTAAGTTAGGGTATTAAACCCTCTGGAGTTTATATGCAGACTGTAGGTAACCGTATCCTACTCAGTGAGCCTTTAACTGGTCAAAGATCCAGCAATCCTGCAATGATATATATAGCAGCGAACACCTATGGTTGTATTAAATGCATATGCTTGAGAGGTGACGCTGCCACAGGCACAATCAATCGAGAATAACCCTCAGTGTAGTTAAGCTGGGACTCACAGTGCCATTGACATAGAGTTACCCAGCAGAGAAGCTCTAATTGTGCATATATCATGTATTGTATGTAGCAGGGAGGCAGACTCACTGCCTGTTGTTACATTTATCCAGCAAAATGCCGTCTGCATAAATAGAGCCAGGAGACTTATGGAGTCAACGTGTCAACCGACTCTCCACCTAATCCATATACACATGCCCCCACCATTATAGTTCACAATATTAGGATCAACTACGTAGATATACAAACTTGCCTTTTTCTTTAACAAATCACTCCCCCGAAGTATGTCCGTTTTGTTTTTTTAAACCTTTTTTTTTTTTTATCATAGGATTAATCAGAGGTGTCTCCGGCCACTCCCGATCTAACTCGCTGCTCTAGGTCTTCCTTCTGCTTCCTTGATTGATACTTATCTCCACATGTGGGTGCCGGTTGTGTGGGGTGTCTACTCCACTCAGGCTACCAGTTGTTGTTGACCGTAATGGTAGCCTTGTGTTTTTTAAAGTTTTTTGTTGCCTTGTTGCCAATATGGAATTCTGTTGATGTTCATTCTTGGTTGCATGTTGCTGCATCAGATGACATATTCACAGCTTTGTCTTGGCCCCAATCATGCCTGGTTGCGTCTTTAAACGTTTGCCAGGACATACCTGGTCAACTTTTGTCTTCCCCTTCGGTAGGTCTGCTAGTCTGCAGTTTGCCATTAATTGTTGCCTAATAACTCCTTTGTCACTTCTAAGTGACTTTGGCCAAAATGTGTGGGCATCATTTGCTAATTTCGACTTGTTGTCAATCGAGTACCGTTCATCATGGTGTTCACATTTTTGCCAGGCATACGGGGCGGCGCCTGCGTGTTTTTTTGCACTTTTTGATTTCAAGATTTGGGTGGCACCAGGTTAATGTGCCAACGGTGCTTCTTCTTTAGTTTTGTTAAAATCCTGAATGGACTGGTAGATTTCTTGTTTTTATTATCTTTCTGGGAAGCAGGTGGTGATCCCCAGAGGCTTTTGAATTTTTTTTTTATATGGGGTTCCGCCTTTCACGTTTGAGAATTCCCTCGCTTTTTGTTCAATCCTGCTTGTACCCTGATTTAATGATCTAAATCAAGTGCCCGTTTTGGATTTGCTCCTTTAAAATGATTCTCATCAATTCTCTATCAACATGATTCTATAGTTTTTGGGTTATTGGTTTATCTTTTCTAACGTGTTTTTTTCCAAGTAGTCATCTCTTGTTTTCCATTATTGTTTTTTTGTGTTTTTAGTATTGTTTGTACAGTTTCATATAATACAACAGCTTCACTTTCTACTATGAGAAACCAGGCTTTTTCGTCATTTTTCATTTCTTACAATTTTCCTTTTTCATATACCTGACTTTTAATAACTTAATGTGTCCTCCTACATATTGAGATTATTTTCACTGACCATAATCCTGACCATCAATCAGGTAATTTTATTTTTGTCACTTTTTAGTCTTTGTTAACGGATTCCCACCCTGCTAATTTTTACTCATATGGTTTTTTTTGTTAACTTAATGTGACTTTATTAGGCTCTGTGTCTGATCATTTTCTCGATACTTGTTGTGGTGCTGGTTGGCAGTCTGACCTATCAGAATTACCTTTTTTTTTGTACCCTTTTTGTTTGGTGTGCCAAAAATGCATACGCTGTATTACCTTTAGGCTGAGGTAATTCGCTTTAAACACACATTTTGTTAACCTTTTCAAATTAACATTTTCTCTTTTTCATTCTTGTTATGCCTAATAGATGCGTGAGAAATTTTTGTCACGTGAATAATTTTATTCCACTGTAGGTGTACCATTTTCCAGTCACTATTATGTTGATGCCTTTTATGGCTTACAACTCTATTTAGTTTTGGTTAACAGACAAGATACTCCTATTAACTCTCTTATCCCTCTCTCATCTCCACGTTTCTCTCTCCTCCCTCTCATTTTATCTTGTTTCCACGTTCTTCTTTCCTCTCCTCTCTTCTCTCCTACATCTCTTTTTTTTCTCTTCTCTCCCTCTTCTTACTTCTCCCCGCCTCTCTTTCTCCCCCCCTTTCTTTCTCTTTTTCTCTTCCTCCTTTTCTCTTCCCTCTCACTTTTTCCCCTCTATTTTTTTTTTCCCCTCCTTCTTTCTTCCCCATTGCTGGCCGCCCTCTCACCCTCTCTTTGCTTTCTCTCCTCTTCTTCCACATTCTCTTCTCCTTCTCTTCTCTGTCTTTCTTCGACCTTGTCTCTTTCGTTCTGTCCCATTTCTTCCGTTTCCCTATCCTCCCTTTCTCTTTTTCTTCCCTCCTATCTCCCATTCTCTTCCCATCTTTCTTCCCACCTTTGCTCTCTCTGGCTGTAGAGTAGGGAGAGAGAGATGGGTTATAGTGTGGGTGTGCGAGAGAATAGGAGAGAGAATGGGGGGGAGAGGTAGTGAATGGGGGTACAGAGAGAGAGAGGTTTGATGGGGGAGATGAGTGAGTGTGGAGAGAATGTGGGATTAGTGGTATGATGTGCTCTTTATCCTAAAAGTACACCACATTTTTTATCCATGTTGAAAAGTCAGAGTTTATTTTGGGGAGCGTTTTGTGGGGTGGGGGTAGGCACTCTTTTTTCTTTTATAGTAGTGCTTGAAGTACTTACCGCTTTATGTTGGCGACTAATCCCCTGTGTTTCCTTTCTCCTTCCTTTGTCCAGTATGTACATTGTTACAGGACCCTTGTTCATTACAATATATTTATTTGGCATCATTAGTGTATTTATTTGCAAAGGCTCTTTCTAAATTCCGAATTCTGTTGCATCTGTTATACAGAACAGAAAAACATTTGAAACCTATATTTCTAACATTAAAAGCATTTTGACTGTTTTGTGTAAGCTCCTTGATTAATGTCATCATTTATTAAATTGTGATAGCTGTCATATACCCTTTCTTGTTCTATTAAAGATTGTGTGAAATGATGAGGGAGATGGTTATTAGTTCGAGAGGGTGAAGTTGGGAGAGAGGGAGTTTGGGAGAGTAGGGAGGGGGTTGTGGAGGGAGGGACCGGGGTAGATGGGTGGGGGCCGGTGAGAGGATGACCCGTGAGTGGGGATGGTGAGACGGTGGGAATCAATTGTTGGGATGTTTTTTTTTTTTGTTTTATTTTTTGTTGGTGTGTGTGGTTAGTTTTTTCTGTTCATTTTTTTAGGTAGTCGCCTTCGTTTCTTCTTTTTCTTCTTTCTTTGTTTCTTTTCTTTCTTCTTTTTTTGGTTTTTTTTTCTCTTTCCTCCTGCCCTCTTTTTTTATTTCTCGTCTTTTCTCGTTCCCTCATTTCTTTCTTTTTCCTTTTTCTTTTTTTTCTCTTTTTTTGTCCTTTCTTTCTTCTCTTTTTTTCTTCTTACTTTTCGTTCTCTTCTTGTCTCTCTCTTTTCCCTATTTTTTGCTCTCCTTGTTTCTTTTCTGTGTTTTTTTTTGTGTAAGTTCTGTTAGGGGGATTCGTGCGCACGTGCGTCTTGTTTGTTGATTAGGGGAATGTGGTCTCACGTGTGCATGGTCTTTGTTCTTTATTTTTTTTGTTTTCGTTTTTTTTTTCTTGTTGTTTTTTTTTGTTTTTTTTTTTTTTTTTTTGTGTTTGCGTTTTTGTTTGGTTTTATCTATTTTGTTTTTGTGTGGTTTGTTTTTGTGTTTTGTGTTTCTTGTTTCTTATTTTTTTTTTTTCATGTGGGTCTATTTGTGGGTCATGGTTAAAGATTTTTTTTTTTGTTTTGTGGTTTTATTTGGTTTTTGATGGAATTTTTTTTTACTGTTTGTTTGTATTGATCTGATTTTTTAGGATTTTTTTTTTTCTTTTGTATCTCGTTGAGGTGGTTTAGGGTCAGGGTTTGTTTGTGTTTTTTTGGGTTTGTTTTTTGTCGTTTTTTTTGTTTTGAAACGTTTTTTGTTGGTTTGTGGTGATTGCTTTTTGTTTCTTTGTTAGTGTTTTTTTGTGGATGTTCAAGGCTATTTTTATTGTGTTGTCTCGTTTTTGTGTGTAGGTTTTGTGATTGCTTTTTGTTCGGTTTTTGAGCTTGCTTACTTGGGATTGCGTTTGTGTACATTTATTTGAGAGTATTTTTGTTCGGTGTGGGTGGTGTATTTCTTTATCTTCCATTTCGTTGTGTTCTTTTTAGTGATTTCAGTTTTGTGGAGTTTTTTTGATTATTATTTTTTGCTGTTGTTTTGGGTGTCTTGCCGTTTTTTTTATTTTCGTTGTTTCCGTTTGGATCTGCTGGGGGTGTTGGTCTTTGGTTGTTGTTAGTTTTTGATTTTTTTTTCTTTTTGCCGTGAGTAGGTGATGGTGTCTTTTTTTTTACTTTTATTTTTTTGTATTTCTTGTTGCTTGCATATATAGGAGGAGCGCTGGTTATGTGGGCTTCAGGATTTTGATCTTCCAGTATAGATGACATAGGTAGTTATGTATTTATGGGAGTGTAGGGTCTTTATTTTTTTTTGCTTGGGTTTTTTTTTTGTGTTTGTTGAGTGTGAGTGTTGAAGTCGGATTTTGTTTGCTTTTGTTGTTTTTTGTGGGTTGGACTTTTTGGTTTTTTCTTTTGTGTTTTGGTGTGTGGTTTTTGTTGTGTTATGGTGTTTTTTGATTACTTTATTTTGTGTTTATTTTTGATTTTTCAGTTGTCGTGTTCAGTGATTTGGGTTATGTTTGGGATGTTGGTGGGATCGTTTTATTAATGGAGTTATGGCTGTTTGGGAGGTGATCCTGAGTTTGGGTATGCTTCTTTTTATTTTTTGCTTTTTTATCTGTGTTGTACTTAAGTGTTGGCTAGCTTAGGGCTTAAGTATTGTTTATCGATTTCGGTTTTTAGAGTGTTACTTTTTTGTTTTTCATGATGTTCTTTTGTTCTTGTACTCGTTATTGTCTGTGTCATCTTGTTGATTTTTTTGGCGTATTCTCCAATTGATTGCGATTTCTTTTATTTCGGTTCCTGGTCATGTGTGGATAGGTTGTGTGTTTTTTGCCAGTTTGGCTTTTTTTTTAGTTGGGTTTTATCGGCTTGTGTTTTTTTTGTTTGCTTTGCGTGTTATGTCTTTCTTATTTGAGGCGATGTCTTTTGGGTCTTTTTGGGGCTTTTTTTTTCTCGGTTTGCTATTTGATTGGCGGTCCTGCTTGGTGCTCTCGCCGAGTCTGCGTTTTATTTTATGTCCCTATTTCATGGTGTAGTCTCCCAGATTCTGTTGTATGTCTTCCGTGCGGTGTTTGTTATTTTTTTTATTTTGGTATGATTTTTTTGTGCTGTTGATTGTGCTGGTTATTTTTCTTGTTTTTTGGTTTTTTTCGTCTTCCTTGACTGCTTGTGCCTATTTTTCTTTGTTTCTTTTGTTTAGTTTTCTGTGTTTCTCTTTTCTTTTTTTGTTACATGTTTTTTGTTGGTTGTCGCTTTTTTCTTGTTTTTTTTTTTTTTTCGGTGCGCAGGAAAGATTGTTCTTTTTTATTACGTTTATGTACTTCAGCATCGTATGGTCGTTCAGAGTTTTTTTTGTGTCATTTTTCTTGGGTCTGTTTATGCTTTTTCTCTTAACTTGGTCCTTTTTTTTCTATTTTGACGTGTACAGTTTGTATATCAATGTTCAGTAATGCTTGCGATCTTTAAAATACTTGCTTTCAAAACTTTTGGATGTCCTTCTTTTTGTGTGTTTGAAACTTTTGGGTTATTTCTCTTATTTTGTTTTGTCCGTGTTTTTTTCTTTTTTTGCTGGGGTTTTTGTATGTCACTCCCCCAATTAGTTTTGTTTGTATGACTTTAAATTTGTTGTCCCTATTTTTGCTGTGGCTTAGTTTTTGTTTTTGTTTATAAAATGGGGATTCTGGAACACATTGTTTTGTAACCTCCCTTCAAATTTTATAGTATGATGTGTTTATTTTTTTTTATCATATTTTTGTGTTTTCCATTCGTGGTTTGTCCCTTGTATTTAATATGGGTGGATTATTACCTTTGTTATATTTAATTGTGAAAGTGATTGCTCTTTCAGTCTTTTATTTATGTAGTTTTAGTGTTTTCTATTGTATCTATATTTTCCTATGTTTTTTTCTATAGTTACTTTCTAACTCTTTCTTTTTACATTCGCGTGTTGGTTTTTCTTTGTGCCACTTCTCTTTTATTGTTTTTTTTTCTCTAGTTTTACACCTTTTTGCTGCTTTTAGATATAGTCCACCCCCTGACTTATGTTATATTAATTTTTCTGTCTTATTATTATGACTAGGATTGTCTGTATCCTTCCCAGTTTCCACAAGTGGCCTAGGAATGATGACGTTTCATGCCAGATATATATAAACATTAAGAGGCTTAAAGTAGATTTGCCTAGAACTTTGTTCCGGTTGGCTTTTCCTGGAGGAAACACTTTTCTAGTTGTTCGGCGAGAAAAGGGTCTTTAACTGTCTTTTACAGTTGTAATTGTTATGGTTGGTGTTATGGTATGTCTGTTAATTATGCCACTTTTGGGTTGTTTACATTATTAGTATTTTTTATTTATGTGTTTTTTCTGTTTGCCCGCTTTTCGTTTTTTGGTTTTACTTTTTTTTGTCGGAGTGTGTACGATATTTTTCCTAGTACCCAACTTTCAGTGTCATCTGTCTTTGTTTGGGTATTGTTGGGGGCCCATTGCCGGTTGGATCGTTTGGCCATGGCAGTAGGTTTGGTGTCTCACTTCTGTATCCCTCTTTCTGTTTTTGTCCGGTCCTATCCTGGCTTTTCTTTTTCTCTCATGCTTTTTATGCGGTTCTCTCTTTTTTCTCTGACGATGGAAGTGCAAACCAGAAGGTCTTGGTGCCGCAGTTCTTTTTCCCTTTTCCCGTTTTTGTCCTTGCACGCTGATCTTTCTAGTTCTAGGTTTTGATGTGTTTGATGAGTTTGCTTTTTTTTGTTTTTTTTTCGTGTTTTTGGTGTTGGATTTGCTGTTAGTGAGTTGGTATGTGTTCTTCTGTTCACTTTTTAGCTGGAAGAGCTTGGGTGCCTTCGTTTTGTCGGGCTTTTATAAACGATAATTAGGTATACCTTTTTTTATTTTTTTCAAGTTGCCTCGGGCAAGATGTCTATCCCTATACATGTGGTTTTGTTGGGTCTTTTGGCCTCGTCTTTTTGTGCCCTTTTGCCCCTCACTTTTTTTTTTTTTTTTGTCGTTCCCCTCTCTCTTCCCCCCGTCTGCATATACAAAAATTCTACCCAAACAAACCTAACCCATCCTGTCCAATTTTTTTTTGCAGTATGTCCACGCTCGGCTCTCCCTGTGTTTTGATTTTTTCTTATTCGGCATTGTTGTTTCGCCTGTCCACTTGTTATTTTTTTGGCATTTTTTTCTTGAGATGTTAGTTGAGTTGGCCTGGTTGGTTTGGGCGTATGTATGTAGTGAGGAAGAAATGTAATTTTGTACCTTTTTATTTTCCGTTTTTTTTGCAATTTGCCTCTGTTGCTTTTTCTTTTTACTCCTTTTTTTTGTTGTTTTTTGTTTTTGTTTTCTTTGTCTTCCTCACTTACGCGCTCGTTTTTTTTTTTTTTTTTTTTTTTTTTTTTTGTGTTTTTTTTCTGTAGTGTTTGTTTATTTTTTTTTCATTTTCATATGTTTTTTTTTTATTTTGTTGTTTTTTTGTTTTTGATCATTTTTTTGGTTGTTGTTATCGACTGGTTAATTTTTTTTGTGTTACTTACTGGCTTTTTGGTCGTGTTTATCTAATTGTTTTAGGTAGTATTGAGTTCTCCCGCCGCCGGTTTGCGTCGACATTTTTGTTTATGGTTTTAAGTTACTTCTGACATGGATAGTATTACTCTCGCAGTATCTGTCTTTTGGAGTTGAGCTTTGGTGTTTGTTTGTTGGTCTACCAGAGTGTCCTTTGTTGAGACCGGTTTACCTTCTCAAGTTATTATGTGTTGTTTTTTGGGTTGTTTTTGTTTTTTTGTTTGTGTTAATTTCGCTTTTTTTTGTTTGGGGTCAGTGTGGTGTTTGTGTTTCTTTCTCTTTTTTCGTTTTTTTCTCTGTCTTTTGGGGCCTTTTTTTTTTCGTGTTATCGGTTTTTTTCTTCTTTTATCATTTTGGGCGGTGGGTTGTTCTCTTTTTGCTTGTTTGGGGGTGGGTTGTGTGTGTTGTTTGCGTTGGCCGTGGAGTGTGAATGATGTTGAGGAGGATAGGTATTGAGGGTGAAGTAGCTTGGTTTTTTTGGGTATGGCGGGTATTTTTTGATTGCCCACACATTGTTTCTTCTGTATGGTGGTGTTTGGTGTAATGTTTTGACCCTTTTTGTGTGTTTGTTTGTTTTAGGTTTATGGGGGGAGAGTTGACAGGTGACATGTGGGGTATCTCTTAGTATGATGCAGTGCGGCCGTATAGTTTAGTTGGTGTATATTCTTTGGGGAGAATGAGTGACGAGTTAGGAGGGGTGGTTGTGTTTGTACGACCAGGTTTCTTTTAATGGGGTAGTGAGAATTTTTACTCATTTTTTTATTCCTGTTTGGTGATAAGTTAGGGGTGGGTGGGGAGATAGGGAGTGCGACTTCGTGGCTTAGTTTAAAGTGTGTTGATGCATATTGGGGGGTTTCTTTTTTTTCGTGCAATCATTGTGTGCTATATCTATCTTCACTTGCTTTTTTTTTGTTTTTTTTTTGTTTTTTTTTTGTTTTATGTTTTTTTTGTTGTGCTCCCTTTTTTTTTTCTTTTGTTTTTTTTTCTCGTGCTGTTTGTTTGGTTTTGTTTCTTTTGTGTTGCAGGATAGATTTTTACTTTGTTGTTTCGGCTATTGGTGGTTTTTTGTGTTTCATTTCGCTTTTGTATTGCTCTTTTTGTGTCTTTTTTTTTGTTTTTTTTATTGATTCCTTGTTGAGTGTTTGTTTCGATTCTGTTGTGTAGTTTTGTGTTTTCTGGTATTGTCTCTTTCGGTTTTGTGGTTCTTTTTTTTTTTTTGTATTGTGTAGCATGGGTGATTTGTTCTCTTTTATTTTACTCCTCTGTTTTATTTATTCTTTTCTTGATACACCTAACCTCTATCTTTTTATTTGTTTGTCCTTTGTTGTGTGTATTTTTTCGTCGTCCTTTTCTGCCTTGTTTTTGATCTCGTTTTTTGTTTTGCTTTGTGGCCCTGGGTAGTTGGTCTGAATAATCCGACTGTGCTTTACTCGGTGTGGTATATTTTTATATTATTACTCCTTGTTTAATATAACCTGACTCTGTTGTGTTGGTTTTTTGTTTTGTTTTTATGTTGTTGTTTGTTGTAATGTTTTTTTTTTTTGGGGTGGTGTGTGGTTTTGGTTGTGGGTGGTGGGGCTTGTCCGACGTTACTTGGCTTTTGATATATTTTGCACCATTCTGGCTTATGGGATTGGATTCACTTGAGGCTACGTTTTATTGTATGTTAAAATCACAGTATAATATTACACATGTAGTGTCTAAATAAAATCCTGCTTGTTTTTTAAAACCATTTTTTTTTTTATCTGGATGAGATAAACGCGTTGTTCTCCATGTATATGTCTGCAGTGTAGTCTTGTGTTCATGTCTCTAGTTTCCTCCCCTAGTTCTACCGAGATGACATCCTTTCCTGGTGTTAATCTGTTGCCTTTGTGGTTTTTTTATTGAAAATCTATACCTCTGTGTGGTATCCAAAGTGGTGGGCAATCTCGGGTCAAGAGTTTAAGTTTTGTAATCATCGTCAGTTGAAGTTTTCTGACATTGGTATACGGATCATTTTTAACATACCCCTTTTAAAACAGCAGTAAATCAGTACTCTTTTCCCCCGTTCGTTTTTATCTCGGCAACAAGAGGGAGGGTGCGCCACCGAAGCTGTTTTTTTAATACCTTAGTTGTCTGTCTTTGTTTGCTCTGAGTTTTTGTCTTTTGCCTCTCTTCTCTGTTCTTATCCTTTTTGCTCTTTTTACGTGATTCTCTCTCTGCTAGAAGTTTTTTTCATGAGGAGTCTGCTCTTTCCCTGCTATTTATTATTGTTTCCACTCTTTACCATTTTTGGCTGATTTCTTCCTTTTTTCTCCTTGTTGCTTTTCCCTGCTTTTAGTGCCGAGACAGATTTTTTTTTCCTTCTCCCTGTCTCTTTCTTCTCTTTTTACATCATTGTCGACCTTGTTTCCTCTGGCACAGATAGCTCGCTGTTCAGTTCTGCGTCCTGTAGCATTGCTTCTTTACTATTTGTATTGCTCTCCTGTTGCACATGCAAGA
The DNA here is from genome assembly GCA_036426205.1 of Ascaphus truei. NCBI lineage: Eukaryota > Metazoa > Chordata > Amphibia > Anura > Ascaphidae > Ascaphus > Ascaphus truei. The sequence continues at coordinate 12,116 of WSYH01010291.1, read as the reverse complement.
CTTCATCTCTCCCTGCAAATCTTCTTACAGCACCGTATTTTCCCTTGGACTAGGCTCTTACAGTTTGTCTTTTATCGAGCTCTTCTCTTTTTGCATCATAGGATAGCTTTGGCATTCTTTTCTTTTTCTCCCTTGTCTATTCATTATTTGCTTCTAACCTTCTATCGTTCCTCTGTCACCGAGATGATGCTTTGTCATCTCCTGCACAGCTCTTCAGGTTATTGGCGATCTCTCCTGTCAACTTATTAATGGAAGCGGCTTGCCTTTTCTTTTCCTCTGCACAGCTCCATTTCATTTGTCAATTTCTGTCCCTTTGCCTGTCCAGTGAGTAGACACTGTCTGTCTACTATCCCTTTTGCATAGCATTTGTCTTTCTTTATTTCCTTGGTTGTTTTTTTTTCAATTCTTTTTGTGTTTTTTTTCCTTTCTTCTTTCGGTGTTGCATTTCTTAGTAGAAGCTTGCAACATTCCCTTCTTTACACATGGTCGTATTCTTGTTCTTCCTTGTATCTTGATTTAGAAGCTTGCTCTCCCGTTGTCTTCTGTATTATTTCCGCTTCTTATCAGTTTTTCTATTTTTTTCTTAAATCGCACGGTCTTTGTTATTTTGTAAATTTGTTATTTATACCACAGTATTTTTTTGTGAAGTCTGTGGTTAAGGTGTTTTTCTCCTCGGTGTAGCTGTTGGTTCCTTTTCATTCCTTTAGTACCCTTTTCTGCATGTGTCATTCATGTTTTGGTTTGTGTTCGATATCCTCCATGGTTTAACCGAGTTATCAGTTCAAAAGGCCCGGTTTACTATTGGTTGCCGGTTGATTGGTTCCGGCAAGTTTTAATGTCCCCCTTGGTGTCTATTTTTTACTTTTTTTTTTTTTTTTTCGATTTTACTCGTGGTATGTTAATTATAACTGTGTTCATTTTACCCGTCGTGAAGTTTCAGGGGGTTCTCTGTGTACTTTTTTTACTTCTTTCTTCTCTTTCATTCTACTATGTAGCTTAGTGCGACACCTGCTCTGCTTTTCATATAATATGTTATTTGAAAGTAAAAACTACCGGTTAGCTGCATTTGACATCTTAGTTTTGTTAACTCACTAAGGTAATTGGGACACAGGTTTTGCATGTGCCATTACTTGACTTTTTCTCCTTTTTTTTTTTTTTTTTGTATTAAGTAAGTTTTTTTTCTTCTTTTAGGTAACTTTATATATTTTTTTTTTGCTTTTGTTCTTCAATTGTCGGTTCCCTTTTCAGCGGTATTTTTTTAATTTGTTTCATAGTTTCGGAGAAACCTCTTGTCCTGGATTCCCCTTTGCCACTACTATTTGGCTCTCTGTCACCCTAGTCTCCTGCTTGAGTTTGTTCCTCCTTCTTATTTTTTGGCCGTTTTTTTGCTTCATTTCTACATCAGCTCCAAAGTTTCCCTCGTGGTGTCATTTGGTGTCAGCTCTCTCTATTTACCCAAGGTCTGTGGCTTGTCTGTCCTATAATCTTCCATTTAGTTTCGCTCTCTTTTTTTCTGTTTCTCGTTTTTCTTTCTTGTTACTGTTTTACTTTTTTTTTCCCTCTTTATTTTGTTCCTCCTTTTTTAAATAATTAATTATCCCTTCAATTTTTTCTGCTGCTGCTCCTTGACCTCCTGTCCTGTATGTCCATTGTGTCCCCTTTGTTTACCTTGTTTTATGTGTCCCTACCTCTTTTTCTCCCCTTTTACCTGTATCTGCCTAGTGGCGGGGCTTTGTGTGTACAGTTGTGAGGTCCTTCTTGGTGCTTACTGGTTTGCTTCCATCATGTGTTCTTAGTGACCTTTCTAGCAGATCACCAGAGATCTTTGCATTTTTTCCAGCCCTATGTGTTGGGCAGCTATGCTCATTACAATGTTGTTAGCAGTATCCTTTATCGCTAGGGTTGTTACTGCTTTTGTTTTTTTTGTGTTCTTTTTTTTTTTTTTTTTTGGTTTTTTTTGTTTTTTTTTTTTTTTTTTTTGTTTTGTTTTTAATATTCTATTATTTTTTGTTTCCATGTTAATCATGCAGACTCGCAAACAATCTTGCATGGTTACTTATGGAATTTGGCTTTATCAAGGACATTGTTTGAGAACACACATAGTATCATTTTTGAGTATGCCTTTTTGTTTTTTTTTTTTGTTGTTTTGTTGGTGTTTTGATTGTTTGTTTTTTGTGTTTTTGTGTTGTTTTTGTTTTTTTTTGTTTTTTTTTTTTTTTTTTTGTTTTATATTTTCTGTTCGCCCCTTATTTATATCCTTTTTTTTTTTTTTTTTTTTTTTGTTGTTTTTTTTTTGTTTTTTTTTTTTTTTGTGTTTCTGTTTTTTTTTGTGTTTTTTTATAATTTTTGTTTTTTTTTTGTTTTTTTTGATTGCGATTTGTTTTGTGTCTGTTTTTTTTTTTTTTCCCCCGTCCTTTTTTGTTTTGTTTGCCGCACTTCTGGTATTTCAAAATATTTTATGTTTTGTTTTTTGTTGTTGTTTTTTTTTTTGAAGTGAGTGTATCTTTTATTATGTTTATATTATTTTTTATAAAAACTTATAAATAAATATACATGTTTCTTCATATTTACTACTTCTTTATCTATTTTTATAATATAAATTTGGTTTGTTTCCCACAAGGAACTATATGCTATTATGCAGTTATTTTTTTTGTTGTTTTTTATTTATTACACAATATTGGTTACAATGTGTCTTACTAGTTACCCTTTCGTTCTCCTTGCTTTTTTTTTTTTTTTCTACCTTCTGGTTGCCCTCTTGTGTTTCTCTTATTTTTTCCACCATCCTGTTCCAGTTCTTGCTAATTAACAAAGTCAGCAAGGTAAGTTCTTTCTAATTCTTTATTTGTGTTTCGAATCTTTCTTAATAGAAGTCTTTGTCTTTTTTTCCAGTTATCATTTTGTTGTGGACGAAGATTAACTTTGTGCTCTCACAATTGGCGGAGCTTAAGCTAGCAGTTCATTGGTTTTTTTTTTTTTTTTTTTTTTCTTTTTGTTTTTCTTTTTTTTTTTTTTGTTTTTTTAATTATTTTTTTTTTACTTCAATGTTTTCATGTTGGCAATCTCATATTACCTTCTAAGAACTTGTGCATGAGCTGTCCTGGTCATTCGTTCTCGTCCTTGTTCTTATTTGTGTATTTCGTCTAGCATGTGTTTGGCTGACATCTTTACATATGGAATGTAAATCATTGCTATTTATGGGAATTCAAGCATTGCTTTTCTTAAATAGAATTATCAAGGAACATTTGTGTTCTTTTCAAAAGTGTTTTTTTTTTTAAATACAGGAAATTCTAATAAGTATTTTTTTCTACGACATGAACTGATTTTATTTAAAACAATACACATGCATGATATTCTTTGGCCCGTGAAACTGCAGCTGTTGATTAAACTTCAGTGGGATGCTTTGCACATGTTGGTCTTTCTGTGTTTCAACTAATGTGAGTTTTTTGCAGAGTCCCTTTAGGTCTTTGAATGTCCCCTGTGAAAGTTGATGCATTTAGACCTGGGCTCTTCACTCTACTTTTGCAAGACACCCATGTTAGCAGGAACAGGTCTCTTGTTTTCTTCCTATGTCCCTCATTTATTTACATGCTTTCATGATGTTTTCCAATGTAACATAGCAAACATAATTAACTTAGTAGTAATTATATTAATAGTCTATTGATTGACTTTTAACTGCATATTTAACCTTCAAACAATTATATTTAATGATAGTAATTTGAAACTAAAAATATTGTGCTCATTCAACACAGCATTGTAACTTAGAAAGACATTGATCAGGTACCATAAAAAATATCAATGTAACAAACTTTGCTGATCTGATTAATGATATTTTTTTTAAACAAATCTTTTTGTTTCTTAATCTTTTTTAGTTAACTGTTTTTTTTCTTATTTTATTCCATAGTATTTCTGTTTTTTATTTATTCTATTTTTTGTTGTGTTTTGGTTTTTGTTGGTTTTTTTTTTGTTATTGGTCACCGGGTTGTGTTTCATTTTTTTTTTTTGGGTTGATTTTTTGATTTTTTTTTTTGTTGTTTCGTTTATATTTTTTCTTTTGTTTTGGTTGTTCTGCCTTGTGTTTTTTTTTTTTTTTTCATCGTGTGAGTGTGTTTAGGTTTTTGTTTTATTTATGTTTTTGTTTGTAGGTTCTATTTTGGTTGTTTGTCTTTTTTGTTGATTATTTTTTGTTTGTTTGCGTTTGATTGTTTTTTTTTTTTTTTTTTTGGTTTTTTTATATTGTTTTTTTTTGTTTATGTGTTTAGGGTATATGGTCAGTGGAAGTTGTAATTGTTACTTTTTGGTGGGTTTTCGCCTTCTATTGTGTTGATCGATAATACAAATATCTATTGTATTACTTTTGTTACCTATCTTTTTATTGATATAGCACATCTATGTACAAATAGCGTGTCATACATGCGTAATCATCCTGACATAATCTAGTCCACACTTTTTTTTCATGGGATAGAAGCACTTGAGACATTTAGTAAAGTAACAATAGGTTGAAAAGGAGTCCCTGGCCGCCCTACGAGCTTACCATCTATATTGTGGTGAGGGTTTTATTGTGAGAACGTACATTTAGTGGCAGTTAGGAGTTGTGTAATTTTCTGGTAGGTTGGCGTTCTTGCCTAGCGGGCCCGGTCTAGTGTTATGAGGTGTTTAACAAGTATTAGCCACAACTTTGTGCCATATGCCCTTTCCTTACTGATGGTTTTGTTTTATACAAAGGTTCCTTACAATAAGGAGAGGTGTGTTTTGTCAGTTCTTAGTTTTCGTATATTTGAGGGGAAGTTGGGTTGGTTCATTCCAGGGGTGGTGGGACATGTGAGTGAGAAGTGTGAGAAAGTTTTTAGTATTAGTTTTCAGAATTTATTTGTTTATGAATTACACGGGAATGAGAGTTTTATATGAATTGTATTATTGTTCCCTAGTTCTTTTTTTCTTCTTAAGCTTTAACTTACTTCCTAGTAAAAAGTAATGTCATACTATTAAAAATACGTTTAGTCTTGCTATAGCTTTTTTTTTTTTCGCTTGATTGTACGTTGTAGGGGAATAAGGGGCGTGGTTTTATTTTCATTTTTTTTAGATTTAATAGACACACACTAGCTCCTCACATTCTCTACTTTATCAGAGTCACGTTCGGTAGCCGCCAACTTAATTTTGCAGCACGGTGTGGGGCGCTTTGGTCGCTTTGGGCCGGAACATGAAAATAATGCCGGTTGACTTTGCTAATTGTTGTGTTTTGCGCTGGTATTCGAAAATAGTAATTACGTCTGTTTTTTTTTTTGGCTACCATTCTGTTATTTCAGATGTTTTGGCCTTAGACGTACCTGTTTTTTTTGCGGTGTCCCGGTTATTTTTCGCGCATATGGTGCACAGTCGGCTTTACTGAATAAGCTGAGAAATGGATTCTTGTCCTTTTCAACCCATCAGGCTCATTTCGAGTCCGAACTGCTAAGGACAGTGTTGCCGTTTGTTATTTATTTTGGGCACAAAGGTTCACGACATGCGTGGGGGGGTGTATCCTGCTTCCTTGATATTTTGGGTACCCCACAGACGTGGGAGGAATCTATTGGTCGCCGAGTTGGGAATTGACACACCATCCTTTTCTACGTACAGAAGCAATCTCTGCGGAGTGTGTTCTGTCCAACGCTTAGAAGGTTAAGAAGCAGTTCGTGGCTCGTCCAACCCCATTGACTGATGTTGATTGAAGTAATTATTGAATATCTTCTTACTCATGAGGGGGAACAATTAACTGTGGGAATCTCTTGATATTCGTTCATTCTTCTCATCATGTGGGTATTTGGACAAATTGACATGTCTGTCCCAGCCTTCTTTGATGTAGTTATGAACTATTTGTTTTTTATTTTTTAATAGGGGCTTGAGCATGAGGGAGGGGTCTGCTTAAATTTTTTTTAAACAGCTTGAATTGCTCTTTTAAACATATAAGAGGAATATTTTATGAAGTTGTCTAATGGTAGTGTTTAAATGGCAGCTGAAATAGTTTGATCTTGTCATACATAATTTTTGAAAAAAATATGTTCGGTACATAATAATAAAAAGTGGGAAGGGGTGACACACAATGTTTTTTAATATGTCCCTAAAGATATGCCACTAACCTGCATACCATTACATGATTAAAATTACAACTTTTAATAGATTTACTTAAAACATATATTACCAAACGTAGTGTACTATGTATTTAAAAATGGATTAAATGGACAATATCGTCATCCCTGTCATAAATGTATGATTATGCAAACCCCAGATTCAATATTCCTTGGTTTGAGAGGACATGTTTTGTTGATGCTGTAAGCGTGTGTTAACCCCTGCTGGAGTTAGTATAGCAAACTGTAGGTAACCGTATCCTATCTCAGTAGAGCCTTAAAACTGGTCCAAAATCCAGCAATCCTGCTCTGAAATATACCTATGATACTAAGCAGCACCTATTGTTGTATTTAAGGCATATGCTTGAAAGGTGACGGCTGACACAGGCTCACTAATAGAATAACCCCTCAGTATAGTTATAGCTTACTGACGCGTAGTGCCATTGACATAGAGTTACCCAGCAGTAGAGGCTCAATTGTGCATATATCATTATTGTATGTAGCAGGAGGCAGACTCACTGCTCTGTTTTTTATAATTATCCAGCTAATGCCGTCTGCATAAATAGAGCCAGGAGACTTAAGAACACTACATTAAAAACAGCTCAAGTAGGAGACTGACACAACTGCGCGTCCAACGCGCGTTTCCCTCCACAAAGTGATTTCTCAGGGACAAATTTTACTGGTGGGAGAGGGGACTGAAATCTTTATAACCCCAGCAGTACACTTGGATAATGATTGATGGTTAACAGTTCTGTTGCGCATGCGCAATGCGTCAAACACCTAGGTGCAACTCAAAAATCACACATAGGGCCATAATGAACAATAAAAATGAATAACTACACATTAGATAGTAAAGTGTCATTATTTGTGTTTACGCGATTGTTTTTATGCCTTTACGACTCACCTATTATGATCGGGCGTGTAGAGACTGCACTGGCATGTACAGGAGGTTGGAGAACAAAGCAAAATTCCTTACCTAATCATAGTCGCATGCGCCGACACTTAGAAAATAATTCCATGTTGCAAGCCAGTATAAAGTGGGCATGGCGCTGGAACTCAGAAAGCTGTTTGAGCTGTCAGCCTTTATACAGCTGCCATGCTTAGGAACATAGAAGTAGCTTCTGTACGAATGTTACCTACTGCGCATTGTTTTGCGGGGTAGTTTGAAATTTTCCCCATTTTGCCATAGCGTATCGCGCACGCGCGCGACAACGTGGGTAATTGTACATTTGGCCTATAGAGGCTGAGTGAGCATGCCGGACACTCTGCGTCTTACTGGTTTTGTATCATATTCTCCCACCGCACAGCGCATGCGTGCGGCTGAGATAATACAAATGTCCTTTCACTACAGGCGCATGTGCGCAGATTTAATTAGCGCAGTGCTCAATGTCTGTATGTTGTTCCTGTCGGCATGCTACACGGGACCCAGAGACAGGTCGCAGGAGTACACTATGCAGCAGCCGCTGCATGCGTGGAGACATAGAATTCTTAACGATTAGAGTTAATGCATGCTGCGATATGTTATAACTACTCAAAAAACATACACCTATCGCCGCATGGCGCAGGACAGTTAGAGTAAGTTGCTTTAGCTCTCTACTGTTAGTGTGACTGCTTATTTTAGAGTGACATATGTTAATCATTTACTGGTCTGGAATTTGTATGACTATGGAGGGGTAGAGAAGGAACAGCAGGACCTTAGTCACTTTTATAAAGAGTGTATTACACATATATCAGTTTTTTCTATATGGTCCTCCGGGTGTATTACTCCAAAATGTGTCATAATGTAATGTAGTGATAAGAATAATAATAATAATAAATCGATTTTTAAAAAACATATGACTGTATATATGCGTGAAGTTTTTGTCTATACTAAATTAGTTATACGCATATACACATGTACACAACAACCAAACACCGCTGATGGGTATTTGGGCTCTGGTTATAGTCAAAGATATAGTGATATAATATAATCCTATAATTTTATATCAATACCAGAAGCTGGGAACCGAGACCATGGGCATAGAGAATGGGCGCTCGTGAGAGTAACGCATAGGTGAATTGTATGTACCACTATACTACAAAGATGGAGGATAAATATGGGGGTCCGACCAGAGAGCGCTCTCGGGTCAAATAAAGGTGTGAAAGTAAACCCCTCATTGAGTCCATTAGGCTCTCTAGTTTTGAGTTGGTAGATCCTTCTGCTTCGATACGAAGTAGGGATTGGTCAATATTTCCCCTCTCATGGGGCATTTCAACTGATAAATGCCATGAAACTTAATTACACTAATTCGCCGTTGTGATATTTGTGACGTGTCTGTCAACTGAAGTCTCAACAGAGTGCTTGATGGAATTATGTGTTCAAGAACACGTCTGCGAAGTTGTCTTGTCGTTTTTCCAACGTATCTCTTACCACAGTTACATGTGATAAGATAGATACGTTGGGAGTCCGACAGTTGATATAAGCTATCCACCAAAATTGAGATGTATTGTCATGATTGGTGAACACCTTTGCCAACGTCAATATGTCTGCATGCTTTACACACCTTGACAGCGAGTACTGCCCTTCACAGGGCTCAGCCAATGGGGGTCCTAGCGTGGAAATTGACTATTTACTAATGAGTCTCGTGGTTTCTTTTAGACCGTTGTGCTGTGATAGTGGTCTTAAGCTATAACCTTCACAAGTCATCAGCTGCCTTGTAAGGAGGTGCCAGTGTCTCAACAGATCTTTTTAATGGCCCACCATCTTTTGTTTATTGTGCCAATGACTGTTGATTATATTTTTGCCTGCTTATCTTTGACTCTTATTTTGGAAAAAGAGATACACCTATCACTTGTAGTTGCCTGATGTGTAGCCTTTGTTCTAGTGTCTTTGATGTTTTATTAGCCACATTGAGAACCTAGACTTAGTTCTTTAGTATTGTACTATTGTAATTCTTTCATATTTTGTAGACTCCAATTCCTTCCTGAAGTTTTCGGGAGATGTTGCCCTATGTGGGATGCGGTAATTGAGGTGCTTTCTGGGATGCTGGCTTTGAGGACGAGCTACGACTGTTAGTTGCTGTGCTTTTTTCCTATACGACTTGGTTTGAATATACGGTGCAGATCCACATAGATGTTCAGGTCTAGGAATGTTATTGCGTGTACTCACGCACAGTGTGAGCCTCAAGTTTGAGGAGTATTGGTGTTTAGCTTTCTCGACAATTCATGAAGAAGTTGGATAGGGCCTTCCCATAGGAGCAAAATGTAATCTATGTACCTATGATCCACATAAAACGTGTGTCGTGTACATAGAAAGCTCATTGAAAACGTTGGCATGCTCCCACCATCCCAGGTACATGTATGCATACGTGGGGGCCAACTGTGCCACATTACGTTACGCCTTTTGTGCCGTGTTTCTTGGTGGTACATATCAGCCCTCTAATAGACTAAGTTATTATTGTTAGATACATATTAAGTAGGTTCCAACCTAATATTGCGTTTATGTCTTTTAGCCTACTAGTCTCCCTCCGTCGATTAGAAAATATTTGACAGCATGAGACCATTCTGTGACTATGAGGTGTTATAATTTGTACTCATCGTCTAAACTTACAAGAATGGTCTGGGGTTTACGTGGAGATCCCATCAAGTCTCTTCAGTGTTGTCTTTTCGTATCTTGAACTATACTGGGAGACTAATAACGAAGTCCCTTAGGACCTTGTCCAAATAAATACTACGGCCTTTGTCGGACAAACAGTTGTTGCTCGAACTTATTATGGGCGATTCTGAGGTGACTGTAAACTTTTACTGTGTGTACCTTCCAAGTAAAATGTCGCACCTGTGGGTGACTTTGGGTACATAAAATCAAACTCACTTCGGTCTTATCTGTTAGTATCAAGGGCATTCTGTTAAGATGTCTAACAGTTCTGTTTTATATTGAGATGTTGGACTGCGTAGTCAGAGTCTCATAACAGTCTTTATCACTGAGAAGCCTCATGTTTTCACTAAATAGTCTTCAGTGTTTTGAATACAATGTTACCTTTGGACCTATATGGATGGTTACTGTGTTGTAGGCTTTGTTAGACATCAGGTCTCTAGGCCAATTCTTTTCCATCAGATGTCAGATTATTATACAGACTTTTAGTGTTGTTTGGCTTGTTTCTAAATCCTTGGTGACGCAGGCGACAATAATTCAAAGGGCTGGACAATGGTAATTGGTGGGGTAGTGACTCTGGATTCAGATGTGTAAAGGGACCTGTTGATTGTCACTGTCCGGTTGTGATGTTTTGGTCAAATAGTTGACATATGATCCTCAACATCGTGTTTTTCTTGTACACTCAGATCATCAGTGAGTGCGTTCGGGTTAGCCGCTGCACTGCTTAGAGTGAATTTGGGGTAGCGTAACCGTCTCCTCCCGAACAGATTAAATCCTTAACCCACTCAAATAAATAAAATCTGAGGTGGGTGAAAAGGATAAACCTTTCTTTAACAAGATTCAATTGAACCTCACTGAAAGAATGACTGGAAAGGTATAAAACTTGCAAGCTCATTAGCAGTATCATGGTCAATATTGGTTGGTATGTTTTAGCTTTTCTTTGTTCTTAAGTTTCTTTTTCCTCTCCTGGTTTTACGTTTGTGGAGGCCTGAGCTAAAAAACCCACCTGAGTACTTTATTGCCTGTGCCTCTGCTTTTTTATGTTTGCCCTTAGGTCTGGAGCCCGTCTGTTCTCCATCTGAGACATCCGTCTCTGATGAGGAGTAATCAGAATAATTACCCCTTCTCCTAGACCTAGTAGTGTGTCTATAGACTACTAGCCCTGCTCATAATCGTTGGTAATCGCGTACATATTTAGTATGTTTTCATCCTTTATTCTCTTGCTTGCCTGAACTTAGTCATATTTGTTTCCAACTTTTTTCTCCATTTCCTCAAATTCCTTAAGTTGATTAAATTTACTCAGGTCCTTGAGATTACTGTCAAGGTCTTTGTTAGTACAATCTACTTGATTTTCTCATGTTCAATCAGGGGAGCTCATAAGTTCATTAGAGCATCTGGTAGATGTGTCTTCCCATTTTGTGATGAATTCCTGGGATGTAATATAATACGCGGGGCTCAATTTTACGTCTAGAGTCCACGTGGGATCATGTTGAATCGTAGATTTGCTGTTGCAAGCCGTCATCTCCACCATACTGAGACGATACACAGTATATGTGAGATGTTGCGGAAGTAATTTCATAGTCTTGACCTGCACCAGATGTACCATGTAGATTTTAGTAAAAAAACATTTCTAGCCTCATCTTGCCAGCCAGACATGTCCATTCACAGTGAGTAACCAGCCATGGTATGTGTGGAGACTGGATCCACTATCCAGAAGGGGTTAATCGGAGTACCTCAGAAGGTTTACTCTTAGAAAAAAAAAGGAGTAAGGATAGGTGGAGTGATCACAGGGCCCACACTATGTGAAGTGATATAAAGTTAATATATAATGGTAATTATAAATGTGGGTTGCAAACGGTGAACTGAATATGAATCAGCCAGAAAAAAAGGGGGGGTAAGGGGAACACCAAAATGAATGAGCCCTCCCTCTAAAGAATTCACTAACTGCAAAAACCATGCTCCTGAATGGACCCCACAACGTGGAGGAAACTGCCCGAGTGGATAATGACAACATAGACCCCTTCTATCGTACAGAAGCAATCTCCGTGAGTGTTTTCCTGTCCAGCCGCAGAAGGTGAAGAAGCATTCCGTGTCTGTCCAAACCCATTTGATGATGTAGAGTAGACCGAATATGAATATCTACATCATGAGGGGGAATACTGTTGGGACCATATTCGTTCATCCTACGTCCATCATGGGGATGGACAAATTGACAGCCTGTTCGTTCCAACCCTTTGATGGAGATTAACTATTTGTTTTTTTTTTAATATGGGCTTAAGCAGGGGGTCTGCTTAAATTTTTTTAAACAGCTTGAATTTTTGCTTCTTTTTAAAAATATAAGAGGACATATTTTTATGACAGGTCTAATGTTAGTTTTAGGCCTG
>WSYH01010290.1:12319-23629 GCA_036426205.1 Ascaphus truei | reverse complement strand
CTTCCGCCACGGGGAACCTGGGGCAATTACAATACTATGGACAACCACTTACTCGGTACAGCGCCTCCACCTGTGATGGCTCCCACCAGAGGGGGAGTGGTTCCTCGCAGGACAATCAATAATACCATACACAGCATGTATATTAACCATAACCTTTTACTAACAAGCAAGCAACCATATCACATCAATACCTTAATAACCTGTGTCCCTCTCTAGAGGAGACACTTGCTGCGTCGCGCAGGACGCTTACGCTAACTTGCACCACGGCGGGCGCCCACAATATATGCGTGACGGCGGACGCTAACACTTATGCATCACGGCGGACGCTAACACCTCCACAGAATGATCTCACCCCGTGTCCGGTGAACCCAGCCCAATGTCTCGCACTCCCAAGTCATATACAAGTGTGTGTGTGTGACTGCGCAGCCACTATGTCTGGGGATAGGCCTTGTTGGTGCACGTGAGGTAGTGGGTTACCTGCCCGGGCTCCAGCCACGGGTGCTGCTATACCACTGGGGTTGGATCGTCGTGATATCCTGCTACGCGTGGGGTGAATTCCGGCGTGGATAATATCACCGCAGCTCCAGCCACTCCGGATAGCTGCCTGGTCATTTTGGGTTCATCACTACAGCTGGTCTTTCAATGTGATTTCATTCAATCCCGCCGCCCCCTTGGCACAGCTGTTGCGCCTGCCTCCTTACCTGCCGCCTCCTACTGAAACCGCACCATCCAAAGTCACCAAGTGATGTCGCATGTCTTCATGTTGCCATTGTAAGCTCTATCATAAACGTCCTTTGACGCTGCACACTCGCACTGCATGCCAATGAGACAACTGGCTGATTGTAGCACTTGATTGCGTGCACGTCCCCGGCAATCATTCTGACGCTGCGGTTGAGAAAGAGGAAGGCAGGTAAGGAGGGGGCCGAAACAGATAAAATGACTTCCCAACAGGCCTGGTAGCCCGAGAGCGCAGCAAATGCATATGGAGGTGGACATTTTTGTTTGCCGCCCCCAAAATTTTCTTCCCGCCCTAAGGTTGAGGTTGGAGGAAAGCTGAAAATGTACATTCAACACACAATTATGTAGAAAAAGAAGACTTTTACACAATGCATATGCGAAGGCAAAAAACATAAGTGTGCACCTGATGAATCGACAAAAAGTATCTCTTGATTGGGACTCTCGAGGTGCACTAACACGCAGTCGGCCATTTGAATTTCTTAGGGGCCTCTAAATGGTCCAGTATACATTAAGAGAAAAAGTAACCCAATTATTAGCACTCTCCTCTCCCCCAATGGATATTGGTGAATAATTAAAATAGTTTCTCATTGGAAATAATGGATAAAATATTGGGCTTACAAAAAACAATTAAACCAACGCACTATAAATCCCAGTAGAGTAGGTGACCCCCCCCCGATGTAGACAGTGTTGGATTGGGTATGTAGGTGTACACTACGCATCACCAAGTGGAACCTCTCTATTAGCGGAGACCACCAGTGAAGTACGGGGGGTTAGGTAATAACTAAATATACCATGGATAAATGCAAAGAGCTGATAGGAGTAATGCTATTGTGGGTTGTTTGAAGCACACTATGAGGCAACCTTGATAGGTAGGTATTGATTGGTTGTGAGCGAGATCAATGGGTTCATAAGATATGAGACCACAATAAGCCGTATATTGGTATATCGTATGTAGGCCCCCCTCCCCTGTCTAAGGGAACTAGTGTGGCTGGGTACTTGTTTTGCGTAAGGAGCCTGATCCTCCCCACTGTGGAAGCTGGGGTGACCCGGTTTACTCTCGTTACACGCGCCTCCTCGGGAGGGATCCTACGCAGCATGGATAACCCCTCACGAACTATTATGGTCAGTAATGGCACCACAGAATATATAACAGGGTTATTTACTGAACACTATAACACACACAATATACAGTACAACACAATACTAACCCACGGGTCTATCTCCCCCAAGTACTTAGGGTGCGGGGGCAACCAATATCCCTGATGTCTCGTCCCCAATGTCAATCCCACCCAGTGTAGGATATACGCTACCCCCCCTATGGACTGTTGTTGCACGTGTATGATAGCTCCCTGGGCACTTCTATACCCAGTTGTCACCGTCAGGGATGGATCAGTCAGGTCCCACAAGTGGGATCTGCAAACTCCCTCCTCTCCGCCTTTCCAGTCCAATACGTGGGTAACTCACGCTGGAGGGTCTTCACCTTAAATCTGCTGATACATAGGCTGGGGATCTGGTTGACGACGGCAGGCCAAGCAACAAACCGCGAGCCGTCAACCGGTTGTCACTGACCTCTACCACTTCACTGGGGTAGCGGCCCTTATCACTACCTATAGGTGCATCGGGGGCCTAGTCCAGTGGAGCACTGCTCCCTGGACACTACTTTCTCGTCCTGTGTCCCTGCTCCGGCTTGAAGCATGGGGCCAAGTGCGCCAATTGTATCTATCTCCCTGCCGTAGATACCAGGGCCCCATTCTTTTCTGGGCCCACGTTGCGCGCCCCTAACACTGTGGGACATGTAGTTCCGTGGTCTCCTATGCTGAGCCACCTAAAATGGCCACCACAACTTCCAATTTTCTTGCATCGCAGAGCCCCTATCGCGCATGCGTAACAACCAAACGTTGGGTAGAGATCTGAGGTATAGATAATTATCCACCAATGAGTTAATGCTAAGATCAATGGAGCAGTTCTCCTGAGAGGGGACCAGAAAAGTAAATATAACGCTTATAAAACACACTTGATGATGCAGTGTTAGGTCCTGTTGAGCAGGATCTCTTCTCTGATATAAAGATCGGGGCAGAAATTACTGCATTATCATAAGCTGAAGCGGGTATCTACACCCAGGGCCTCTAAATGAGGAAGTTTTGTCAATCAAATGTTTTCTTTACCCCAATCCCAGCCGTCCTTATCAGAAACCAATCAAGTTTAAGGGGAAGTAGGAGGGCGACACTTGCTGTACAAACACTTGCTGAACACACAGTGACATATCACACACAAGGAAGTACCAGAGGAAATTAACCCTCTAAACTCTAAAAAAAAAAAAAAAAAAAAAAAAAATATGTACCGGTATCAGTTGGGTAAACAAAGGCATCAATTACCCAATGAGACCCCTTAAACATGGTAGCGCTGCTTCCTCTCCTCCTTTCCCTCCTTCCCCTCCCCCTCTGGGGATCTGTGGCCTTTTACTACCGGTGGTTGTGGTGCTTAGTACATTGTTAGGTTCCAGAAATGCTGACGGTCCACGTTGGTATGGGGAAACAGGACAGGCTTTTGGGATGTCATCAGGCTGTGTTCTTCTTTGGTGCTTGCACCTCCATTCACAGCTGGCTGGACCACAGTCCCCACTGTGAAAGTCATCAAAGCATACACTACCACCCGATACACTGTAGACTCAGGCAGTTGTAATAGAACGATCCATTTTTTATAGCATCCAATGCAGATGGTGTTACAAAAGCGAATTATATCACAGGTCCCATACCTCTGGATAGGTGCCTGGACTTCTCTCAAAGTTGAGGCCTTGCATCTGTAGATCTCTAACTGCAGTCAGCCCCTTAAGGGCTCAAGGCCCGTCTCTATCCCAGAGGAGATACTCGGAACCTCCCTATAATTTGGAATGCCTTCCTCCTTATGGAGTAGGGGGAAGGCAACAAAGTCTGCAGCAACCGAGATTGGCTGCACCCAGCACCAATTTCCACCTCCACCCCTGACAATCCAAAGAGGCTACCTGAGGATGGGGAAACCCCAAGATTTTGACTGCCACAGCCTGCATGTACCATTACTTACATGACAGGGGGCAGAGTATAGCCAGAACCAGCCATGGCTACACATGTCACTGGAATTAGTTCTCACTTTGTCCAAGGAGGTATGCCCAACTTCTACTGAAGGCCAACCCGGGGAAAAAATCCCTTACTTGTGTGTGGCGTGGTGCTGCACGTCTAGATCGGCATCCTGCTGGCGTTTTCCCCCCCTCCAACTGCAGTGAATATGACTGCGCGGCTGAAATGATGCTGCGTTGCCATGGCAACTGGACGCTACGTGACGTCAACGCTACAACGGTGCCCCGTTTCCATGTCAACGTGATCCGCTAGCTGCATGACATTCACATAGCGTCCTGTTGCCATGGCACAACCGCGTACTTTGCCACAACCGCGCAGGCCATTTTACTGCAGTTGGTGGGGGAATTGCAGTAGCATAAACGGAGAATGCCGAGATTGGTGACATAACTCAGAGGTAAGTGCCCGTAAACCCGGAGTCCCTCCGGTCAAAAGCCGGAGAGTGGCAACCCTCGTGCTTAGGAGGGTAGCATCTTTAGGTGTGCTAAAAGTTTATCGCTATTAATCATCTGATTGTCCTTTAAGATTTCCCCTCTATCAGGTATGACCTAAATATTACAACAACTACTGCTTTAATCAAGTTGTATAACTACGTCTGAGTACGGTCAGTTCTATAGTAGGTGCGTCGTTCGCTAACCCGAGTGCGTGACATCACACGCGAATGTATTTGAAGAGATCTGGCCTGCAGGGTTACATGATGGGGGGCTTGGCGGGGTGTGCTGAAGGGTGCGGAGCGTAACGTCATGTGAGTGGTTCGCCCTCTTGCTCTAAACTGTGCACGTGACCCAGCCGTCGCACAGCAAATTCGAACAATCGGCGCTCTCGTTGCACGCCCAATCTATGGACATGCGCATTGGCCTCCAGATGTTTTGTATTTGGCGCAAGCGACGTCGGATCCTCTATTTTGGATCTCGTCTCGCGTGCTAGTCCCTTAGGAAAGAACGAGCCACTAAAAATCGAACTGGGTGGTGCGCACATCTACTGAAAGGTCATCAATCATAACCAATAATCAGCTAATATATTTACTGGTGTGGGCACTACACTAAATAAATACTAATAAATACCGAACAATGCAGCACTTCTCTAACTAGCACTTTGGAATATGTGCCTGATTTTTGGGACAAATACATGGGCAAATGTAAAGAATTAAGAAACCTTTGGAGAAACTTATATGACCACAAACTGAATATGTAAGCTGAAGAAGATCAAGTAAAGAACGAACCGTCAATGAGAAGAGCTTGAGGTAAATTGGGAAAAAACATTTTGGGAGCTGCCACTAACAGCACATCGTAGAATACACACTATGGTTCTCAAAAAATGCTTTGAGAGCATTCTGTCCTCTCTGTATATAAAACAATATGATTTCTTATAGTTTATTATCAGTGGTATTTTTTTCAACCATCTCCGCACATGTCCTCTTACAAAGATTATCTGCGTCTCACTGATGAGCGCACTTATAAACTTTACTGGTCTATACAGTAGCTGCCATGCAAATTACATTTCTGTAAAAAGTTAGCAAAACGTGTGCACTGCTAGCGAAAAATAATGAAAGAATAGGTGAACTCCAAGGATACTAACCAGTAATGTTTTATTTGCCATTGTAGCCCTATTTTTTGGGTACAATGTCTTTCTCTCCCCTGTGCAATAATCCCTGTTAAGGGCAGTTTGCCTGGAGTAATCATGGGGTTTGCCTCACACCTCCTGTGCTGTGTGTATTATTCATGAGGAAGTGACTAAGGCTCTGTGTCCCACTTACAGTGACACAGGGTGGTTGCCTACTGATCTAAATAATATGCAGCACTTCCCCAATTTAGTCAGTGGGCCTCACCACCTGAGTGAGGTGAATCGTCCACACCATCAGGGTTCTGGCAGTGTTTTTGGCCCTCCCTCAGGGTGGTGTGTAAGACTATACCCTTTACTTCATTAGGAGTAAGGGAAGAGCTAGACCTGCTTTCATTAGTGCCCTTGCCTGGGAATGTACGGCCAGGGACTTCCTTTGGGTTGGCAAACCTGAGATGAGTGGCTAGAAGACGCCGCATGATGGGAGGCTGTCATGTATGGTGACAAAAGGATACAAAGAAGAGATCGCTCTGTTCCTGATTGTGGAGTCACTTGGGAAGAGTGCACATAGAGAAACCCAAAGAAGCATAAATAGACTATTGTCACAAAAAGGAATTGCTAATTGCCTCTAATTTGCAGAGTCTACAGCTCACCTGCTAGATTATATTGATTCTGCGATTATTCGATTTTGAGATTGTGTCCTCTTAGGGGGGATAAGGGTTAAGGGAAGTACCTTGAGGTTCCTTTGGACCCAAGGGAACGGGCCTGAGGAAAGGATTTTTTCCCTGAACGTTGCCCCTCTTACCCTACCCCATTGTCTTTTATATTTCCATTCCCCCCCCACCCCCTTCTGTCTCCCACACTTCCCTTCCCATTGTATTCCCCCTGCTTTGGTGGCTTTTAGAGCTGTAGCCTCTGCAATTACAGCAATTCCTTTTTGTGACAATATGTTCTATTTATGCTATTAAATTTGTGTCTATATCCGAGACGTTTTACGTTTGTTCTATTATCAGTGTGTGCTGAGCTCTTTTGGGTTTCTATGCGTTAAGTGGGGGGGTTGTTTGGGCCCACTTTGTTCCGTGCAACCCTGTCACTCTGATATATTTTCGTTGTAGAGTGCTGTCTAGTATAATATACAGGGCACATACTGTAGAGGTTCTCTTTCAGAGACCTCCTCCCTACTACACTGGGGTCTGGAGAGATGAGGCGCTGTACCATGAGTGAGTATAACTCAGCATTACCTCATAAGCCGAGTTCCTGATGACATGCCCCATACCACTGCGGGAGACTCAGTGGATGTCTTAAGCAGCCGTGCACCACACACCACTTCATGTAACGAGTTCAGTGTCCACATAGGGGGGTCAATATGAGATGGGCCCGGGCAAACAAACCGTTACACCTTGATAAAAACAAAGCCAAGTACCCCCTATCCGATTTGTGCTAGAAGCGCTTGTTCAGGTGCAACACCTTGATAAAGCGTTCTTAGAATGAAACGCGTACATGGTTCTATTTTTGCCAACCTTTTTAATCATACCAGATACAGTACTATATTAATAGTAATAGACACCTCCATCGAAATTTCCAGGTAGGCATTGTCCTTATTCAATGATTCTTATGATCTACTATCACAACATTGATAGGGGCTCCACGATCCTACATCAAAAGTTACATTTTATGCCATTAACAACTGTGCACCGGAGTCTATCCAAACTTTATACAAATTACTTTCTGGGCTAGAACTGACATATCCTCAACTTGTTAGATGTTTGACATCTACTTCACCAAAATGGGGAATTGGTGCCGTTAGTTGGAAGGAACCAGAATCTAGAAAATGTAATGATAAACATTATTTTTGTAAGACAACAACTCCTGTTATTTGTTCAGGTTTCCTCTCTGAGTTTATCATACAATGCGCGAATTATTCATGGCCGCTTATGTAAAATCTTACTTTCACTTTATTGAACTAGTATTTGTAAGGTTTGCCTCTTTTTCTATAATAGACGTTTGAGACACTTTTCACGTCATTAGTTCAAACCCACTATTGGGAGTTTAGAAATCACTGGGTCCAAAAACTGGCAGATCTATGTACCCTCCGCTCAGGTGAAAAACATCTGAACATAATTTAACTCATTAATTAATCATGTTTCCTAGAATTTGTCATTGTGCAGTTTTCTTATAATAGTCTGCAGACATCCTAACTTGTATGCAGCTTATAGGCCTAGTCATAGGTACATTAATATATAATAACCTTATTTCATAAGCACTTCTCTTCCAATGGCCCTCAAAGTGCTTTATACTTAGTACAGCTTGCATTACACACGATGCTACTGTATACAGCTGCAGCTGCTTTTATTATAAATGTACTGGGTACTTTTCGTGATCCCGCATGTGGACCCGAGATGGACACGAATGTTCAGTTCAGGCTACGAGATGCACTGGATAACACCACAGGCTCCCTGCTAGTGTGAATGTTACCGTATGTCTGCCTTTCTGTAGTAGAATGCCAGTAGAGGCTAATCAGTCCACTCTAACTGCGCGCCTCTCACAGGCAATCGCGGGGGTTTATTAACATTCTAACATACTAATGTAGCAGGGGGTCTCCGGAGCTGACCGCATGATTTCAGGTCCGGGGACACCCTACTCCCTTTCCTGAGTTACGGGCCCCGTTATGGGTGCCGGTATCCCCATGTTAAAAATCCTGGGGTCACGTAGCCGTGGGATCTAACCAATGCGAGGGATACCGGCACTCCATAAGGGGCCTGTAACTCGGAAGTAGGGTCTCAGCTGAACACAACTTTGTTTCAGCTCAGAATACCTCCTGCTCCCACACACTTATCAAACACCCCCCTCCAAATAAAAATATCATTACTTAGCGGGTAGCTGCTAAAAAATAATGAAGCGCGCCTGACATTTTATTTTATCATAGTGTGCGTGAGCAGGGGGTCTCCGGGACCTGAACAAGTTATTTCGCCTCGGGGACCCCCTACTCCGAGTTCAGGCCCTTATGGGATGCCGGTATCCCGGCCGCCATGTCTTAACATCCAGATGGAATGTACTGTAAAGCAAAGCAGAGGGGATACCGCACCACCCCATACTGTAGCCTGTATCTAGGGAAGTAGGGGGTCCCCGAGGCTGAATAAACTTTGTTCAGCTCAGGAGCCTCCCACTCACACACCAAAAAAAATAAAATAATAAGCAGCTTCATTACCTTAGCGGCCATGCAATGCCCGCCAAGGCAATGAGGGTTAAGCCACGTAACTGTAGCAGATTACATTACAATAGTACTGTACTACCCACCCACTAATCACACCCACCTACCCCCCCGTGGCCCCCCATAAAACACATGATTCTATTTTACACACAGATTATAAACCCCCAGGCCGTACGGAGTCCCCGTGGTCCCCGGCGGGTGTCCGCCGCCCCACTGTTGCACCATGTACCCTAGGTCTGGAGGCCTCTGGGTGCCCCGCCAGGCGCTGTGGTCCCACGTTTCACCGTGGGACCCAAATGGGGTCCCCAGGTGGGCCCGCGGGTGTCTAGTGTCCCCGGGTCAGCACACAGGTTGTTGGCTGAGCCATCGGGTGGTTCCCACAGGTTCTGGGGGCCCTCGGTGTCCCTCTTGCTCAAGAGGCCCCTGCATTGTCAGCAGGACATTAACCTGCTCAATGAGCCAGTTGGAGACTGGCTAATTGCCTCTAGCTGCAATTAACCAGCTCCCTCCTGGAGTCATCGGTGTACGACGGGTAGTATGTTGTTGCTTTTTTAAACCGAGAAAGGCCCTGTCCAGACCTTCTCTAGCCTTACTCCCGGACCACTCAATCAGCCACCGACATGTCAGTTATTAGATTGCTGCTGCTCAAAATGTGTAATGACCTTAATCTGCAGTTACAATTCTGCATATGTTTGAAAGAGATCAGAGACACTAGTGTTCTTTTGTGTTAAAGTATTAACTCAGTTTGCAAAAATTAACATTATCACTTTTTTATTTGTGTTCAATTTTTTTAATCTCAGAAAATGAATGAAGTGGTTTTGAACTTCCTCATATTGATACAGAGACAAAGTAAGATTCATTCACTGACTGGGTACATAGCCAAGAATTCTACACATTTATTATATGATAAAAGACACAGATATGGCTAGTTTAATTAACTTTTTCCTCCACCCCCTCAAGGCAACAGTTATTAATATATCATCATAACTCTCATATCATATTCTATAACTATGTATTATTGTATTAACATCGACAACTTTATTGATTTGATTTCAGCATCTTCTTAGTGTCCTTAAATAGTCTTAAATACATCTTACTAATATACAGTACGTACACATAAATAACATACAGAGTACTGGCACTAATCGAACACAAAAAAAATAATAGGGTGGTGTCTAAAAGATCTGTTTTCAATTAGACAATGTCCACCTATTTTTATGATGTTTTATCAAAAAGGTCTGTCTCCATTTGCAACAAAACTGTTATCCTACATATATCAATGATAATATGTATAAACCTGTAACGGGTTCCCCCCCACCTCTCCCCAATCGCAGATACCGTGGGGGTGCAGGAACATACATGGTGTTCTGTGTTTGGTGCTATACCTGTTGGCTCACAGGAGGCTGAGCTTCCGCCGGGGAACCTGGGGCAATTACAATACTATGGACACCACTTAACTCGGTACAACGGAAGCGCCTCCCACCTGTGATGGCTCCCACAGAGGGGGATGGTTCCTCGCAGGACATAACAATATACCATACACAGCATGTATATTAACCATAACCTTTTTAAACACAGCAACAACCATATCAGCATCATACCTTAATAACCTGTCCCCTCTCTAGAGGAGACACTTGCTGCGTCGCAGGACGCTTCGCTAACTTGCACCACGGCGGCGGCCCACAATATATGCGTGACGTGCGGAACGCTAACACTTATGCATCACGGCGGACCGCTAACACCTCCACAGAATATCTCACCCCTTGTCCGGTGAACCCAGCCCAATGTCTCGCACTCCCAAGTCTATACAGTGTGTTGTGTGACTGCGCACCACTATGTCTGGGGATAGGCCTTGTTGGTGCACGTGAGTAGTGGGTTACCTGCCCGGCTCCAGCCGGTGCTGCTATACCACTGGGTGTGGATCGTCGTGATATCCTGCTGACGCGTGGGGTAATTCCGGCGTGGATAATTATCACCCGCAGCTCCACACCGTCTGTGCCTTGGCGAGGATCTGTCTGCTGCCCGCAGCCACAGTCACTGCTTGCTTGGTGCCTCCGTGAAGATAGTCCAGCTCTCTTTCAGCAACCGATCAATATTCTTGGTTCCTACTATAACTAGATAATGGGGCAGAATCCCTAACCTAGGGCTTGTCCCTACAACACTCAGCTAGGATACTCAGGGTTATCTGGGGCCTAGGGGAGTACTGCCTATTGCAAGGAGTCCACTGACTCCGCACCCTACCTCCTTCCCCTAGCTGCTCCTGTCACCAACTGCCTAGTGTGCTCCAAGGCCCGCCAATTATCTACTTTGTTGCAAGCAGAGCTCCTGCGCCCTATTGGCTCCCTGCGTCATGGGGCCGTCAGAGCGCATGGGACTTAGTCCCCTTACATAGCTCTCCTCTCATTGGCTAGGCTTCACGGCTTACTGGCTCTTCCTGCGCGTCGCAACTCCCGGTTGGAGTCCTCCCCGTCCGCTCCTAGCCCTGCGCCATGCACACACACTCTCAAATGGCGGCGCCCTGCTCTGCGAGCCGCCGTGCCCCTAGCTACCGACCGCGGCCCTATTCAACGGCCCGATCGCGTCCCTGACACACCGTCTCGCCTCTACAAGAGTCGCGCTAACGCGCGCACACGCCCTGGCACTTCCCACGAGCGCTATCGTTTCTACCTGCCGCGTGTGAGTGTCCCCCGA
>WSYH01010290.1:0-12314 GCA_036426205.1 Ascaphus truei | reverse complement strand
GGGGGGGGCCAGCAACAGCCTCGGGGGACCTGGCTACATCCTCCCCCGGGTAAAATCCCCAACGTCCTCGCTTGGGACACAACTCAATGTAACTATATACAGAAGTTATATAATAAAAATGCATTTGAAAACATAACTTAGCACATGCATGACTACACGATATTGCACAATTCTGTGAGCATCACAATCACAGATTGGATCTTGCTCCAAGAGCACTGCTGAGCCTCATAATGGGGTGCCCCCATTTGATCATAGGTTACCCGAGTTGGAGGGTACCTGACTCTTTGGCTCCGTCGGAGCTGTTCTTCTGCAACTCCCTCGGGGGAGTAATAAACACAGTCCTGAGGCTCAGCCTCTTCCCTTGAGGGAAGAAATGTCTCTGAACAGTCTCTGTTAGGCACAAAGCTCGGGCTCTGTGGATCCAAAGGCTGGCCTGTTGGTGCCACCTTAGTAGGCGTTGGCCTACGGGGCCCTTTACCCGTAGCTCCTCCGGGAGATGCCCCTTCTGTGGAGCAGTCCCTTTGAGAGGGTCCTTCCATAGGATCTTCAGAAGTTTCTAAGTGGGTCTCGTTATTGACAGTCTCTTGACCCAACTCTGGTAAGTCGGGCTCACCGTTGAGCAGTGTGGCCAGTATCTCTGTCTCTTCATCTTCCACTTGTGGAATGGGGAGAAGATGATTACGGTGCCATACCTTTACCCAGCCGTCAGTGTCTTTGATGCAATAAACCGGGAGGCCAGGCATCTGGGACTCTATTTCATACACTCCATCTCTCCACCGGTCGGCCAATTTGTGTTTTCCTGGGACTCCCAGATTGCGAAGCAACACAGCATCCCCAGGACGAAGTTCCCGATATTTGACCTTATGATCGTATCGCCTTTTATTGTCAGCGTTCAGCTTAACTGTAGCCTTCTCAGCCTGTTGATAGGCCTGCTGCAAGCTGTCTTTGAGCCTTTGCACATATTTGAAATGGGTAGTGTTGTGTATCCCATCTGTCGAGACGTGAAGGCGTACATCCACTGCAGTCTCGCCTCTCGCCCAAACATGAGGAAGTATGGGGAGAATCCAGTTGACTTGTGTCTGGTACAGTTGTACGCATGCACCAAGGCCTCCACATGCCGACTCCATTCAGTTTTCTGAGCGCTCTGCAGAGTTCCGAGCATGTCCATTAAGGTTCGATTAAATCGTTCTGGCAGGGCATCTCCTTCGGGGTGATATGGAGTCGTTCGTGATTTGGCAATGCTCAGCATTTTGAGCAGTTCTCGAATCAGCGTGCTCTCGAAGTCCCGACCTTGGTCGGAGTGAAGGCGGTTGGGAAGACCGTAGTGCATGAAGTACTTCTCCCATAATATTTTTGCCACTGTGATGGCTTTCTGATCTTTCGTGGGGAAGGCCTGGGCATACCTGGTGTAATGGTCCGTGACGACCAGCACGTTGCATATTCCCCGGCTATCAGGCTCAATGCACAGAAAGTCCATACACACAAGGTCCATGGGGCCCGAACTTTTTAGATGGCCCATGGGGGCTGCTCGTGTAGGCAGGGTCTTGCGCTGTATACACCTAGTACAGCGGCGACAATGATGTTCAACGGCCTCTCGTATCTTGGGCCAGAAAAAGCGATCTCGGACCAACCCAAAAGTCTTGTCTATACCAAGATGTCCATGATCATCATGTAGGGACTTCAACACCAGGTATTGTAAGTTCCGAGGGAGGACTAGTTGTCGCCTATCCGGGTGGTTGTGGTATTGCACCACCCGATAGAGTAAGCAATTGTCTATTTCGAATTTGTCCCATTCCCGCATGAGCAAGGCTACCAAGCCATTGGGCGCGCGTTTCAGAAGGGCTCGGTTCTTCTTTTCAACGGCTCGCCTGATGATACTAACTACCAGGTCTCGCATTTGGTAGTCTACCAGATCCTTCCACCGTAACACCTTGTCATGCGTTATGTTCATCCCTTTGGGGTCGCAGTAGGCGGCTGGGACAGCCTGCGACCGGCATCCCAATGAATCGGCCGGTCTTAATTCTGAAAAGGCTACTAGGTCGTTGACGATGGTGGCCATGCTACACATAGCTCGCACTCCGGGTCCTGGGAGTTCCTCCCATTCATCATCATCTGGAATAGCACTTAACCCGGGTCATCTGGATAGAGCGTCGGCCCCTATATTCAAAGATCCCGGCTTATACTTCATGGAGAACCTGTAGTTGCTTAGGGCGGCCAGCCATCGGTGTCCGGCGGCGTCCAATTTGGCCGAGGTATTGACGTAGGTGAGGGGATTGTTATCCATCCTTACTTCAAAGGTGACACCGTACAGGTAATCGTGGAGCTTCTCGGTGATCGCCCACTTGAGAGCCAGGAACTCCAATTTGTGGATGGGGTATCTCTGTTCACTGGGTGTCAAGCTGCGGCTGATGTAGGCTACAGGCCGAAGACCCTCAGGGTGTTTCTGGTGCAGGACGGCCCATGCAGAACGTATGGCTGTTCGGGATCAGCATACGCAAGCACCGGTGCTTCGGTCAGACACTTCTTCAATTTCAGGAAGGCTTGCTCACACTCAGACGTCCATTTATCCCCAAACGGTTGGCGTGCCGATACAGCCTTCCTGCCGGTCTCTGAGGGGTATATCTTCAACAGATTGTTCAGGGGTTTAGCTCTACTAGAGTACCCTTCCACGAAGCAACGGTAATACCCACAGAATCCCAGGAAGGATCGCAGCTCCGTGACATTCTCGGGACGAGGCCAGTTCACTACTGCTTCTACCTTGGCGGGGTCGGTGGCGATCCCTTGGGCGGACACGATGTGTCCCACGTAGGTCACTGAGGTATGGCAAAACCGACACTTGTCTAGGGACAATTTCAACCCTTCGTTCCCCAGACGGTCGATCACTTTAAGTAATCGCTCTTCGTGCTCTTCCAGAGTTCTACCGAAGACGATGATGTCATCCAGGTATACAAGACACTCCTGCGGGCTCATGTCCCCGATAGTCTTTTCCATCAGCCGTTGGAAGGTAGCAGGCGCCCCACATATACCTTGGGGCATACGTTTAAATTGGTAGAATCCCAATGGGCAGACGAAAGCTGTCTTCTCCTGATCTTCCGCATTCATAGGTACCTGATAGTACCCGGATCGGAGGTCAAGCACGCTGAACCATTGACTTCCGTTCAGCGCATTCAGTATCTCTTCAATGCGCGGAAGGTTGTACTGATCCGGTATTGTACGATTGTTCAGTGTTCGATAGTCGACACACAGTCGTACGGATCCGTTCTTTTTACGCACCACCACTATGAGTGACGCATAGGGCCCCCGGGACTCCGTCAAAATCCCGGCATCTTTCATATCGTGAATGACGTTCCTCACATCGTCCACATCCCGCGGGGCGATGCGACGAGAGCATTCTCGGAACGGGGTGGCATCACTCAGTCGAATGGCATGTTTGGCGCTGCGACTGCACCCCACATCCATCTCACTCGTGGAGAACACCTGTCGTCGTTGATTCAACTGAGTTGCCAGCCGCTCCTTCCACTGGGTGGACAGCGTTGACTCACCGAAGTTGAAGTCCAGCTCGACTAACCGCTCATCCACGGCCGCCGCCTTCACCTGAGGCGTGGTTTCTACAGGTCTGACTGGATATATGCAACCTAACTTCTGGTCGGATCAAATTCCATCGGGAAGGGGGAGAGATTCTGTACATACACATGGGTTCATAGAGGGATCTTAGCCGTCCACTCCCTCACTTCGGGTAGTACCCTATACCCTCTCCGAACCTCTTCTTCAGGCGTACTTTCCAGAGAGAAAAACTGATCGCTCCCATCTCGTTCGGGATAACAACACCAGACAGCCATTCTTCGCACTCCCCCTGGTAATATGGTCGTCAGCCCGCATTGACGATTGTAGAGGTATCCGTGTCACTCCAGGGCGTACACCCGTTTGCACTCCTCTCGTAGGACCGGATCTAGGAGAGCGGTGGCTAGCGGCAACTCGTTAGTCTCTTTCAGGTACGCTCGGATCACCGCCTGTACTATGTCAGCGTTGGTGCCCAAGATGATCGGGTACTTGCACTGGTCTTGGGGCTCCGGGCATACCAGGGCCGCTACATGCATGGGGTGTCTCTTGCCGGTGTTCAGCTGGAGTATTTCCATTTGAACCCTTACAATCCCATCGATGGGGTAGTCTTCATTACTTAGCCCCCGAACGGTCACATGATCGGCTGCTCTCAGGGGGCAATGTCGGAGGTGCTGTTCATAGAACGGGCGGTATATGATGGTCACTTGTGATCCCGTGTCCAGTAGAGCCGACACATAGATCCCTTCTAGTAGCACCGGTATGATAGCTGCAGGACCTACTTGGCTGTAAGCTTCCCGGTTGGAGGCGTCATCTCCTGCGTTGGCCTCGGCATCGGTAGTTCACGGAGGGGTCTCCACATCAGACCCGACAGTTTGTACTCGGCATACCATCGACCGGGCTGGGTTTCTTCGGTCGGGCATTTTGTCCTCGGTGAGGTCCTCAATTTCTGGACAATCACGGAAGAAATGGCCCTTCTTACCGCAGGTATAGCAAAGGAGATCTCTTTGTTCAGAGCGGCCCCTGTACGGAGAAGGTGATTCACGGGCGGGTCTAGCTTTAGAGGCCGAGCCCTTAGTCGCGACCTCCTCGTCCTGGGTCGGGGTGTTTTTGGCCTTGGCCCCAGCGGCCTTAGCAGGGTCACGGGTGGAAGGTTCCTTAACCTTGGCGGGAGTATGCAACCGGGCGTAGGCCTCATGTTCTTTTATCTCATCCATTAACTCCTCCCAGGAAGGGGGGTCACGTCGCATCAAAGAGCGCTTTATCATGATTACAATATGATGTTCGGGTAGAGCTCCTCTCAGAAATTGCTTACGGCAATATTCATCCACCTCGGCAGCCGTAATACTTTTCCTTTTTCGCATCTCCCACAAGACTGCTTGAATCCGCTGTAGGAAATCAGATAGTTCCTCTCCGTCTTTCTGGCAAAGATTGAAATACCGCTTCATTAATTGCCCTATGTCCTCGGTTCGCCCATAAGCCCGCACAAGAGTCTCTAGCATTTGATGTGCGGTGACATCCGCATGCTGATCTTTAGCCATCTGTATAGTGGTGGATGCGGGAGGGCGCAGGCATTCCATTATGCGTTGTCGCTTCACCAGCTCAGAGCACGTCCACTCTTCTAGAACCTGAGAGGTGTATTCTCTCCAGACGTCAAACGCTTCTTCGCCCGTCGGGGTCGGCTTGATTCCTGAAAAGATTTTTAGCTTGCGATACTATTGCGAGGTCTGAGCTTCGGATCGGGACGACCCCATTTCTAGGAGGGCCTGAGCTAGCATTCGGATTTCATCCCCAGGTTTAGAGGCCGAGTGGGCCATACTTAAGGGTGGACTATGGTCGGTGAGGGCGGCCCTGTCGACCCCGCAATAACTTTCAGAGGGTGAAGCCGATGTAAGCATAGCAACCTCTTGTAAATTTGTACGGGAGCTGTCGGGTTCTGATTTTATGGACAGTTCAGGATAGACAACAATACAGCAAGAACCGGTTGACGTCGTGAGCCACAAGCTGGACGGACCCTGATCTTCAGTTATATCCTTCCCTATACTCACTAGCACGGAGCAATACTCCCGGTCTGCATCCTTACGTCGCTCTAACACTCTTATTTTGACAGCATCCTGGATATATGGGTGCTGCCTCAAGGCCAGTTGTATGGATGAAGACGGCGTATCAACAGGAACCCGGCTCACCGCGAGCGTGTGAAGCGGTGGTACTTGTAGCTCCATGGCCCAATCATACACATCTGAGCGTGAGGGGCACGGTAATGGTGGTGACATTTTGAGAAAAAAATGGAACAGGGCACCCCAGGTCTAAGCTCTCAGCAGCGCCTCCAAATATAACGGGTTTCACCCCCCCCCCCTCAATCGCAGATACCGTGTGGGGGTGCAGGGAACATACAGTGTTACTCGGTGTTTGGTGCTATACCTGTTGGCTCACAGGAGGGCTGAGCTTCCGCCACGGGGAACCTGGGGCAATTACAATACTATGGACAACCACTTACTCGGTACAGTGCCTCCACCTGCGATGGCTCCCACCAGAGGGGGAGTGGTTCCTCGCAGGACAATCAATAATACCATACACAGCATGTATATTAACCATAACCTTTTACTAACAAGCAAGCAACCATATCACATCAATCCCTTAATAACCTGTGTCCCTCTCTAGAGGAGACACTTGCTGCGTCGCGCAGGACGCTTACGCTAACTTGCACCACGGCGGGCGCCCACAATCTATGCGTGACGGCGGACGCTAACACTTATGCATCACGGCGGACGCTAACACCTCCACAGAATGATCTCACCCCGTGTCCGGTGAACCCAGCCCAATGTCTCGCACTCCCAAGTCATATACAAGTGTGTGTGTGTGACTGCGCAGCCACTATGTCTGGGGATAGGCCTTGTTGGTGCACGTGAGATAGTGGGTTACCTGCCCGGGCTCCAGCCACGGGTGCTGCTATACCACTGGGGTTGGATCGTCGTGATATCCTCCTACGCGTGGGGTGAATTCCGGCGTGGATAATATCACCGCAGCTCCACACCGTCTGTGCCTTGGCGAGGATCTGTCTGCTGCCCGCAGGCCACAGTCACTGCTTGCTTGGCCTCCGTGAAGATAGTCCAGCTCTCTTTCAGCAACCGATCAATATTCTTGGTTCACTACTAATAACTAGATAATGGGGCAGAATCCCTAACCTAGGGCTTGTCCCTACAACACTCAGCTAGGATGACTCAGGGTTATCTGGGGCCTAGGGGAGTACTGGCCTAGTGCAGGGAGTCACTGACTCCTGCACCCTACCTCCTTCCCCTAGCTGCTCCTGTCACCAACTGCCTAGTGTGCTCCAAGCCCGCCAAATGTATCACTTTGTTGCAAGCAGAGCTCCTGCAGCCCTATTGGCTCCCTGCGTCATGGGGCCGCATCAGAGGCTCATGGGACTTGAAGTCCCCTTACAGAGCTCTCCTCTCATTGGCTAGGGCTTCGCGGGCTTACTGGCTCTTCCCTGCGTATGCGCGAACACCCTGGAGTCCTCCCGTCGCTCCTAGCCCTTGCGCATGCGCAACACACTGCTCAATGGTGGCGCCCTGCTCTGCGAGCCGCCGGGCCCCTAACGACGTGACCGCGGCCCTAGCAACGGCCCGATCGCGTCCCTGACAACCGGCCGCCTCTACAAGAGTCGCGCTACGCGCGCACACACCTTGCACCTTCCCACGAGCGGCTCTTCGTTTCTACCGCCGCGGTGAGTGTCCCGAGGGGGGGGGCCAGCAACAGCCTCGGGGGACCTGGCTACATCCTCCCCCGGGTAAAATCCCCAACGTCCTCGCTTGGGACACAACTCAATGTAACTATATACAGAAGTTATATAATAAAAATGCATTTGAAAACATAACTTAGCACATGCATGACTACACGATATTGCACAATTCTGTGAGCATCACAATCACAGATTGGATCTTGCTCCAAGAGCACTGCTGAGCCTCATAATGGGGTGCCCCCATTTGATCATAGGTTACCCGAGTTGGAGGGTACCTGACTCTTTGGCTCCGTCGGAGCTGTTCTTCTGCAACTCCCTCGGGGGAGTAATAAACACAGTCCTGAGGCTCAGCCTCTTCCCTTGAGGGAAGAAATGTCTCTGAACAGTCTCTGTTAGGCACAAAGCTCGGGCTCTGTGGATCCAAAGGCTGGCCTGTTGGTGCCACCTTAGTAGGCGTTGGCCTACGGGGCCCTTTACCCGTAGCTCCTCCGGGAGATGCCCCTTCTGTGGAGCAGTCCCTTTGAGAGGGTCCTTCCATAGGATCTTCAGAAGTTTCTAAGTGGGTCTCGTTATTGACAGTCTCTTGACCCAACTCTGGTAAGTCGGGCTCACCGTTGAGCAGTGTGGCCAGTATCTCTGTCTCTTCATCTTCCACTTGTGGAATGGGGAGAAGATGATTACGGTGCCATACCTTTACCCAGCCGTCAGTGTCTTTGATGCAATAAACCGGGAGGCCAGGCATCTGGGACTCTATTTCATACACTCCATCTCTCCACCGGTCGGCCAATTTGTGTTTTCCTGGGACTCCCAGATTGCGAAGCAACACAGCATCCCCAGGACGAAGTTCCCGATATTTGACCTTATGATCGTATCGCCTTTTATTGTCAGCGTTCAGCTTAACTGTAGCCTTCTCAGCCTGTTGATAGGCCTGCTGCAAGCTGTCTTTGAGCCTTTGCACATATTTGAAATGGGTAGTGTTGTGTATCCCATCTGTCGAGACGTGAAGGCGTACATCCACTGCAGTCTCGCCTCTCGCCCAAACATGAGGAAGTATGGGGAGAATCCAGTTGACTTGTGTCTGGTACAGTTGTACGCATGCACCAAGGCCTCCACATGCCGACTCCATTCAGTTTTCTGAGCGCTCTGCAGAGTTCCGAGCATGTCCATTAAGGTTCGATTAAATCGTTCTGGCAGGGCATCTCCTTCGGGGTGATATGGAGTCGTTCGTGATTTGGCAATGCTCAGCATTTTGAGCAGTTCTCGAATCAGCGTGCTCTCGAAGTCCCGACCTTGGTCGGAGTGAAGGCGGTTGGGAAGACCGTAGTGCATGAAGTACTTCTCCCATAATATTTTTGCCACTGTGATGGCTTTCTGATCTTTCGTGGGGAAGGCCTGGGCATACCTGGTGTAATGGTCCGTGACGACCAGCACGTTGCATATTCCCCGGCTATCAGGCTCAATGCACAGAAAGTCCATACACACAAGGTCCATGGGGCCCGAACTTTTTAGATGGCCCATGGGGGCTGCTCGTGTAGGCAGGGTCTTGCGCTGTATACACCTAGTACAGCGGCGACAATGATGTTCAACGGCCTCTCGTATCTTGGGCCAGAAAAAGCGATCTCGGACCAACCCAAAAGTCTTGTCTATACCAAGATGTCCATGATCATCATGTAGGGACTTCAACACCAGGTATTGTAAGTTCCGAGGGAGGACTAGTTGTCGCCTATCCGGGTGGTTGTGGTATTGCACCACCCGATAGAGTAAGCAATTGTCTATTTCGAATTTGTCCCATTCCCGCATGAGCAAGGCTACCAAGCCATTGGGCGCGCGTTTCAGAAGGGCTCGGTTCTTCTTTTCAACGGCTCGCCTGATGATACTAACTACCAGGTCTCGCATTTGGTAGTCTACCAGATCCTTCCACCGTAACACCTTGTCATGCGTTATGTTCATCCCTTTGGGGTCGCAGTAGGCGGCTGGGACAGCCTGCGACCGGCATCCCAATGAATCGGCCGGTCTTAATTCTGAAAAGGCTACTAGGTCGTTGACGATGGTGGCCATGCTACACATAGCTCGCACTCCGGGTCCTGGGAGTTCCTCCCATTCATCATCATCTGGAATAGCACTTAACCCGGGTCATCTGGATAGAGCGTCGGCCCCTATATTCAAAGATCCCGGCTTATACTTCATGGAGAACCTGTAGTTGCTTAGGGCGGCCAGCCATCGGTGTCCGGCGGCGTCCAATTTGGCCGAGGTATTGACGTAGGTGAGGGGATTGTTATCCATCCTTACTTCAAAGGTGACACCGTACAGGTAATCGTGGAGCTTCTCGGTGATCGCCCACTTGAGAGCCAGGAACTCCAATTTGTGGATGGGGTATCTCTGTTCACTGGGTGTCAAGCTGCGGCTGATGTAGGCTACAGGCCGAAGACCCTCAGGGTGTTTCTGGTGCAGGACGGCCCATGCAGAACGTATGGCTGTTCGGGATCAGCATACGCAAGCACCGGTGCTTCGGTCAGACACTTCTTCAATTTCAGGAAGGCTTGCTCACACTCAGACGTCCATTTATCCCCAAACGGTTGGCGTGCCGATACAGCCTTCCTGCCGGTCTCTGAGGGGTATATCTTCAACAGATTGTTCAGGGGTTTAGCTCTACTAGAGTACCCTTCCACGAAGCAACGGTAATACCCACAGAATCCCAGGAAGGATCGCAGCTCCGTGACATTCTCGGGACGAGGCCAGTTCACTACTGCTTCTACCTTGGCGGGGTCGGTGGCGATCCCTTGGGCGGACACGATGTGTCCCACGTAGGTCACTGAGGTATGGCAAAACCGACACTTGTCTAGGGACAATTTCAACCCTTCGTTCCCCAGACGGTCGATCACTTTAAGTAATCGCTCTTCGTGCTCTTCCAGAGTTCTACCGAAGACGATGATGTCATCCAGGTATACAAGACACTCCTGCGGGCTCATGTCCCCGATAGTCTTTTCCATCAGCCGTTGGAAGGTAGCAGGCGCCCCACATATACCTTGGGGCATACGTTTAAATTGGTAGAATCCCAATGGGCAGACGAAAGCTGTCTTCTCCTGATCTTCCGCATTCATAGGTACCTGATAGTACCCGGATCGGAGGTCAAGCACGCTGAACCATTGACTTCCGTTCAGCGCATTCAGTATCTCTTCAATGCGCGGAAGGTTGTACTGATCCGGTATTGTACGATTGTTCAGTGTTCGATAGTCGACACACAGTCGTACGGATCCGTTCTTTTTACGCACCACCACTATGAGTGACGCATAGGGCCCCCGGGACTCCGTCAAAATCCCGGCATCTTTCATATCGTGAATGACGTTCCTCACATCGTCCACATCCCGCGGGGCGATGCGACGAGAGCATTCTCGGAACGGGGTGGCATCACTCAGTCGAATGGCATGTTTGGCGCTGCGACTGCACCCCACATCCATCTCACTCGTGGAGAACACCTGTCGTCGTTGATTCAACTGAGTTGCCAGCCGCTCCTTCCACTGGGTGGACAGCGTTGACTCACCGAAGTTGAAGTCCAGCTCGACTAACCGCTCATCCACGGCCGCCGCCTTCACCTGAGGCGTGGTTTCTACAGGTCTGACTGGATATATGCAACCTAACTTCTGGTCGGATCAAATTCCATCGGGAAGGGGGAGAGATTCTGTACATACACATGGGTTCATAGAGGGATCTTAGCCGTCCACTCCCTCACTTCGGGTAGTACCCTATACCCTCTCCGAACCTCTTCTTCAGGCGTACTTTCCAGAGAGAAAAACTGATCGCTCCCATCTCGTTCGGGATAACAACACCAGACAGCCATTCTTCGCACTCCCCCTGGTAATATGGTCGTCAGCCCGCATTGACGATTGTAGAGGTATCCGTGTCACTCCAGGGCGTACACCCGTTTGCACTCCTCTCGTAGGACCGGATCTAGGAGAGCGGTGGCTAGCGGCAACTCGTTAGTCTCTTTCAGGTACGCTCGGATCACCGCCTGTACTATGTCAGCGTTGGTGCCCAAGATGATCGGGTACTTGCACTGGTCTTGGGGCTCCGGGCATACCAGGGCCGCTACATGCATGGGGTGTCTCTTGCCGGTGTTCAGCTGGAGTATTTCCATTTGAACCCTTACAATCCCATCGATGGGGTAGTCTTCATTACTTAGCCCCCGAACGGTCACATGATCGGCTGCTCTCAGGGGGCAATGTCGGAGGTGCTGTTCATAGAACGGGCGGTATATGATGGTCACTTGTGATCCCGTGTCCAGTAGAGCCGACACATAGATCCCTTCTAGTAGCACCGGTATGATAGCTGCAGGACCTACTTGGCTGTAAGCTTCCCGGTTGGAGGCGTCATCTCCTGCGTTGGCCTCGGCATCGGTAGTTCACGGAGGGGTCTCCACATCAGACCCGACAGTTTGTACTCGGCATACCATCGACCGGGCTGGGTTTCTTCGGTCGGGCATTTTGTCCTCGGTGAGGTCCTCAATTTCTGGACAATCACGGAAGAAATGGCCCTTCTTACCGCAGGTATAGCAAAGGAGATCTCTTTGTTCAGAGCGGCCCCTGTACGGAGAAGGTGATTCACGGGCGGGTCTAGCTTTAGAGGCCGAGCCCTTAGTCGCGACCTCCTCGTCCTGGGTCGGGGTGTTTTTGGCCTTGGCCCCAGCGGCCTTAGCAGGGTCACGGGTGGAAGGTTCCTTAACCTTGGCGGGAGTATGCAACCGGGCGTAGGCCTCATGTTCTTTTATCTCATCCATTAACTCCTCCCAGGAAGGGGGGTCACGTCGCATCAAAGAGCGCTTTATCATGATTACAATATGATGTTCGGGTAGAGCTCCTCTCAGAAATTGCTTACGGCAATATTCATCCACCTCGGCAGCCGTAATACTTTTCCTTTTTCGCATCTCCCACAAGACTGCTTGAATCCGCTGTAGGAAATCAGATAGTTCCTCTCCGTCTTTCTGGCAAAGATTGAAATACCGCTTCATTAATTGCCC